>KN484083.1:2495-26427 GCA_000787095.1 Periophthalmodon schlosseri
ATTCTGTGGTTCACAAAGTTGAACTTTGACAATGTCTAATCTATAAAAGGACAATTGATAATCACAGTTTATTAATCTCTTTTAACATTAAGTAGTAATAGGCCAAATTCATGTTATTGTACTCTTCTATTGGGTTTCACATCAAGGATCCACACGTCCAGTCATGCCCACATTCATAAAGCAGTGTATGCAGATGTGTGGCAGTGTGTTGCCCAAGAACACAATTTACACAACCAGATAGAAATCCTCTATCCTGCCACTCCAGCAAGAGAAATTGCCAGGCTGCGGATGGTGGTTCATATTTTATTTATAACTGTACAATGTCAAATTCATTAAAAGTTCTATTGTTCTTTAAAATAATAATAATAATAATCTTACTTTTTCCAAAATTAATATGAGCATAGGCATCTATACGTGAGGTTTCACATCCAAAAGGTGTGCAGTTGACTTTAGACTCCCGCAGCTTAATAAAATGGATAAATAAATTGATATAGTTGCAAAACACTAGAAGCTTATATGCCAGTTGCTCTATTGGCATATCTCCTTTACAAGTCTTAGTGTCAACAAATGAACATATATTTCTCGTCAGTCACCATAGTCTGAGTGCTGAGGTTGGGTGTTTATTTCTCTTCAGTGACACAGACCAGTTTCACCAGTTATGAGAAGCTGTGAGAACAAAGAAAAGCAAACGGGATATGGAGGGACTTACAGGCTTCTTGCTTCTACTGTAATTCTACTGGAATAACTAAAGCAATCTGCTCCTGAGCCCAGCATAAACCTTTTTACATCGATGTTAAAGTGATTCAGAGCTGAACAGACGCAATGTGAACCAGATGTTTTTAAAGGGAAAACAAAAAGTTAGCAGGCTTTTTCTGGAGACAGTTAGACATCACTGGGGTGTAAAACACAACGGGGGAGAGGTAAATCCCATCTTAAATATCAGGCTCTGTGTTGCCAGATCTGCTAAGTTACACAATCATAAACAGGACAATAAGAGTCTGTAACATGTCCTTAAAAGTCCTCAAATGAGACCGCAAACCTTTCTGTAATTCGCCTGCCCGCTGTAATCATCACTCATTAGTCTAGATGTGGTTTGGTAAGGTCTTGTTTAAATAGACAGTGCAGTACATAAGTCTTAGTGAGGTGTGAACAAAGCTGTTAACTATGTGCTTTAATCATCTGAAAGCGTTGGGTCATTTTAGGCCACAGACAAAATGACACAAGTTGGTGTGCATTATGATCATTAAATCTAGTTTTACCATGCTGTATATTCATGGGTTTCAACTTCCTGTTTACATGGTGACTTTTATTTTGTTGCTAAGGCAACAGTGCTATTTTTCCATCACTCTGAAACCCATGAATAACTTCAGTGACTCCAGAAATACAAATGATTTGTTAGATAGTCTTTATGTTTTGTTTCTGTTTTTTTTTTTTTTAACTATTGTGAAATGTCTCTTATTGCAAAATGTATGTTGCTACTTTTTAACTCCTTTAATGCTTACGACTGTCCTGTATAATAAAGCCATTTGGCAACATTTTCGTAAATACATTATATACTACTAAAGGTGCACTACGTAACTTTTCTGGTGGAGGGTTTGACACCTGTTTATGTCTGTAGATTGGCATCAGTAGCTCAGTTGGTAGAGTGTTTGCCCACCGATCCGAAGACTGGCAGTTTGAATCCTGCTCTCAACGCAAACATCATTTGTTGAGCGGTCAGATCCACTGTCCCACAGGTTGGCGGTGCGATTCCAGCCCCCACAGATGAATGCTGTTATTGCGTCCTTGGTTCCTTGATGTAAAGCGCTTTGAGTGCATTGAAGGTTTATAAGGTATATAAAAATGTGACCAGAATGATAGAATGTATCTCCATAGAAACAAATAGGTGATGCCTCCAGGCCAAGTTACAGGTCAGATCTGTGAAGAGTGGACCCTACTCAGAGTAAGAGTGTGTGTTTTTTGCAATTAAAATGCTGGTAATTGAATAAATGCAAGATAGATACATTTATATGAAAGTTCAAGGAAAGCAACAACATCGCCATGAAGACAAGCAGGTGGCAGGACCCTCCCTCATAAATGTCACATAGTGCATCTTTAATGTATTGCTGTTCTTTAAAAAAAGTACGTTGGAAGCCATTTAACACCTCAAACTACATTCTCAAAGTTGATTTGGACTGCTCAGTCTATCAATCATCACTCTCTCACTTTGAGCAGTCCATCCACAAACCAAATGGAGGCTTTGACACTATAAACACACACAAATGTTGGAACGCCTGACACAACCTGGACCCAATACTGGACATTGTTTGTTGACAGAAGATTCAGCAAATGATCCAAATGTGGCTCAAATTCAATACATTCCACATGACTAATGCATAATGCTTCATGATGAATTCATGAGTCTTTTGGGGTGACATCATGGGCTACACTCATTGCCTGGTTTGGTCTGGATTGGTTTTGCTCGCTCCAACTTTCACGTCTTTTCTCAAACATTAAATTAAACCAGGCACCCAAACCACAGCACACCGCGGCGCATAATTTAAATTTGACACCCCAAGCGTAAACATGTCTTTCGCTACATAATTTCTCCATACTTCTCTTGGTGTTTATTTTGCACAGTAGCGGCTCAGTTTCTCTTATATATTAGCTCTAGGTGGAGGCGAGACTGGCAGGCTGGGTGGAGGAGTGCTCTTTGTGGCCTGTGGCGTTCAAGAGCTGAGTAAATGTTGGACTTGTTTTGCTAGTGGAGTGGAAGATGTGACAGCGCTGAGCAGTGGACAGTGTTTGGGAGACGTGATACAGCGCTGCAGTATAAATAAACATCTGTAGAATCTCACACCCATTTTGTCCACCTATGTTACAGAAGTATAAAACAAGACAAGGTTTGACCGTAAGTACAGTAGACAGTGTGCAATGACAACATACTGTATATAACACAGTGTTGTTGCTACAGTGTTTTAATGGATGATGACAATGTAAAAAAAATATGAAAGACTGAAAGAATGATCAAAATCCAATTTAAGACTGAATGGTGCAATACAATATATGTGATTCTCTTTCTTTTTCTGTTTTTATTTTGCAGTCATCTTTCAAATGTTAATGCTTCACGACATATTAAAAATATGCTCAGTGAACCCAATTTGTATTTTAAAATATAAATTGTGAATATTATTATAATGTCAATACTTTTCAGAAAAAAAAAAAAAAAACAATTTTCAACATATAGATCTCAGTCTGCCAAGTTACAAAATAACTGTGGCTCTTAATTGTTTACTTATTTCAGGGTAATACCTGATTCCAAAACATATAGCACATATATTTCAAGGTTAAATGTTTCTTCTTGACTGACCTCTTGTGGCTCTTCAAATATCTTGGATCTGAACCACCAACAACAAAAAAAATGTCCTTGCTTTCTTGAACAGGTTAAGAACAAAACTCACTCACAAATGCAATTAATAAAAAAAAGTAATTGCATAAGAATACTTTTGGTTACAATTCAAAACACTACATTTCCTACAGTCAGTTAAAACATTGGTCCATGGGGGTATTTTCTCTCAGCAATTTTCTGCTTATCTTGGAGTCATGGATTATGATATACAATGTATTTGAGTCATGCAGCTTGAATGGATTAGTGTGGGGATATCCACTTTTCCAGATCCAGAGTCTATTAATAACCTAGAGTTTATAGTGCATAAATTGAAGAATGTCTAACCCTCCTGACCATCCTTCTTCTGTTAATCTGTCTTATCTCCAGAGCATAACCTGCCCCTCTGCCCCTGCACATGATGGAGGGAGACCCCTTTCTTTACGTATTTGTAAATGGATCTGCCTCAGTAGAAAAGGTTAAACTGATTAAGGTTTTGGATGGGAAACAATAATGACACAATCTCTGTGCAATGTATAAGAACCACAGCCCTGGGTCGTCAGGTTTCCGATAGCAGAGCGTGATTAAACGTAAGGGAAATGGGGAAACTCAAAATACAGCATTCCTGATAAATGAAGTTAGACTGTATCTCATGTAGAAAACCCTGCTGCTTTGATACCTGCTTATCAGACGCAAAGTAAGTCAGGCATTTGAACTTGTGGTGGGTTCTGCAGTGAGGTTGTCGAAATAATATATAGCCCTATAATATGCAGTTGTTGTTATCTTTGACAAATTAGATCTGTAAAAATGATATAATTGCTTCCCTTTTGCGATCACACCAGATTGCTTGTTGTACAATTACATGTATTATGCTAATCTGTACTAGGGAAGTATTGCTGAAATTTGAAACAACAAGACATCAGAAAATACATTTGTTTATGAGTTTACTTTTGTGACGCAGTGAAGTAATCAACCGTAACCAAGGCGATACTTGTCTGTGTTCTTCATGTGCTTTTCATTTATTATCTGTTTTAATTGGGGCAGAATAATCCTTGGTTGTAATGTTTGATGACTAAATGTTGCGTGGGAGAGAGTGAACAGATGAGATTTGGGATGGTTTAATGGCAGCAGAGCACTGCAATACATTAGTACAAAAGATTGACTGGAAAACTTTTACAGGCTGACAAGGAGTTGGCCTGATCTGCTCAACAAGGAAAACAAGCAAGACCCATCCATCCAGGCCTTTCATTTGGATGCCAAAACAACAGCTGCAGGGCCCGTCCAACAGCAGTTTCATCATACAAATATGACATATGGATAGCATTGTGTTAGCATTAGCATGACCACGGCACTATTGCTGCAAAAAGACCTGGGAAAGACAGAAGATTATGAGGCTTGTAAAGATATCAGACTTACCATAGGATCAACTTAGCTTCAGTGATAGATTGACGTGAACAACATTCGAAGCAGAAAAAAATCTTAAACATTATTACTGCTTTTTGTCCTTGACTTTATTGCATGAGGGAGTAAGTGTGAAATGGGGTTTGACTGAGAAGAGTGAGGAGAGACATTCAGCAAATTGTCAGAATATCACAACACTGAGGCCAATACAAAGCCTAAAAGAGGTGTTGCGATCACGTAAGTTCTTGAGAACCAAAAAGTTATTTCGGGGGTTACAATTTGCCTATTGTTTTCTACTAAAACAATACCAATATGAAGCGACAATATTTTTTACATAGCACACATTTTGACTTGTCTGAAAAAGCTAAAAAAAAGTCATTGCAGACGTCAGTGTAACAAGTAGTATCAAATGAACCTTAAACAGGTATTTGTGTGTTCATTGATGGTCTCTGTTTGTGGCTTGTAAGTGCTTTAGACATGCTTCAGGGCTGGAGGCTGGCGCAGGTACGAACACATTAATATCAACGTCAGTCGGCGGTCGCACAGAGCCCAGACAGCTCCAGTTTCAGGCGCATTCAGAGGAAAACTCGGGTCATGTGCCCTACCTCACTTTTAATTAGCTAATAGCACTCCCTGTTTCATCTCCTCCATGTCTGTGCTGATTTCTCACAAAAGACTCCATTTACACGCAGTGTTTTTGACTCACTAAGTCTCGCTGTCTGCAGCTAAGGGATGTCGGCACTCTCTTCCAAAAAGCAGTCTAGTAAATCTAAATATATATGTTTGCTGGTTTCACACTGAAATATGAGGAAATTCCATGATACACCTTTTTTCCAGAAAGAGTAGTCATCCAACTTTCCTTCAACAAGTGTTTTGATTGAGTGTCAGTGACGGTGGGTCTTTGGGTGTCTGTGCTGAGAGAGTTTGGACGCAGCCTGTGAAGATTCTGATCCTGTCTTATTTCATTCGCAAACAAAGAGGAGGCACTTTATTATTATGAGTTTTATTTTATAATTAGCAAGCTTTTTTTTTTTAGTTTTTACGTGTACGGCCAAATAAAATATTATTAGTAATTTATAAATCTGTTAATCCTACATCAGCAAGTGCATTATGTAGGTAAATGTATCATGTAAAAAGAAGTGTGGCAAAATATATCTATTTATATAGTTACTTTCTAGTTTGATATATGATTGTTATCTCCAGTGCACTATAACTCCCAAATCACTGTTTTATGAATTGCTTTTCCCTATAATGTAAACTTGGAGTTGTTGCCAAAAATAAGTGATTTAACAGAAAGCCAATAAAGCAACAGCAGCCTGAGTCAAGTAAACCTCTCCACACACACACTACATGAGCTGTTCTGACCTTCGGCGCTCACAGCCTACAGACACATCAAATCCACTGGAGCGACCTCTGAGAAAACAGAATAATATCAAAGTCTGGGACCATGTCAGGGATACACTCACTGGATATATTTTTAATATTTAAGCAGACACCAGCAAAAATGTAATAAACTAAAACAACAAGTGAATTAAGCATGAAACACAACAGGATATTGCAGAGAGATTAAGTTGTTTCCTTTTTGCCTGTGTCCCTCAGCACTCGCCTGCCCGACACAACAGCCTAGGGCTCATTTTAATTGGAAAAGGAACCAACAACCATATAAATAACTTCTAACCAAGATGCTCACATGTTTAACAAGTGCCTTTTTAATGTAACGTATTTCTTAAAATATTAGGCAGTGACAGGCGCATGTGGAGCTCCGACTACGACTTCTTTGTGATAATGACTTATTCCTGCCAAGAAGCAGCGTGGAGCAAATTCAACGCAGCTGTATGAAAAAGATATAAAGTATCGGATATAAGGGCAGAGAGAAGGCGAGGGACAGAGGAGAGATATATTATGTTTGGACACAAGAGGAGTCGTGCTTCGGAGCGACCGGAGGAATCTGCTGCTAGAACCAAAATAAAGGATTAGTCCTGGTCATTCTGTGGTTCTGTCTCATTGGTTTCCTTCATAAAAATTACTCACATTCTTGGACGCTTTGGGATGTCTATTGAAAAAGGCGTATGAGCTATGCCATAACATACATTAAAACACACATTAAAAACATCCATAAAAGGGTGGGTAAACATTAGGCTTACAATATTTAGCAAACTTTTCAGTTCCAACTATTTTCTAAGTGTCCTCCCCACTCTTCACCCCCATTTCACGCGATACTGTCCTGTCCAATAAAGCACAAGCCTAAAAATCCTTTAAATACATAAAGAAATTACTAAGACCCTGTTCAAAGGAACAAACTCTGAGACTTCAATGAATATTGAATAGTTACAAATAAAACAAAGCAAAGATTTTTTCCTAATTACATCACAACTACACTCCCTCTTTTCTACAGGAATTCTTAAGCAAAAATATAATAAAATCTGATAGGCACAAACATCAAGTCACTATAAATATGAGGACATAGTGAATACATTTTCTCTGGCCTTCCAGTCTCTAAATTCCCACATCAACATGCAGTCAATGCCTGATGAGTGTTGACCCAAGCCCGAAAACCTTTCACTTTTTTGTTTATGTTCTGTTGGATGTGGAACTGTGCAACCTACCATACAGTATAACAGATCAATACCTGCTATGTTAGTCTTCACTGGAAACAATATTATTATTATGATGTGCCTCTGTGTGTCTAAAATCAGGGTGAGGCGATTTTAGCGCCTGGAGCAGAATTGTACAGGACCTCTCATTCACAGAGTACAGCGGTGCGTCCACACTGAGCCCAAATTGTTCAAAACTCACATATGGTAAACGTCTCCAAAAAACACAAATATGAAACAATAACTCATTCATGCACCTACAGTAAACCAAGCAGAGAAGAGGTAAACATTCACCAGTGTTTTGGCCATCACAATTCAACTAAATATGACCATAGCACAGTACTGCGGCCAGCCAACAGACCACTAGCAGTTAAAAAAGCATCTATTATGTTTTGCCTTACAATTAAATCATATTTAAAGTACATTTTCAAGCTATTTTATCTAATATATTTACAAAAGAAACTTGTGAAAGATGGTTTACGTCTTAAGGAAAAACAATTTTGAGATAAAGCAGGTTCTGGGGAAGGATTGCAGACTCGTTTTTTTATAACTAAGTTTTGGAATAGATCCTGAAACAGAGGAGCACAGTTTCTGACAGAAGCTTTTGGTAAAACTGTGAATTGAGCAAGACTTGCAAACGTTGCTGGCTATCCCTCTGTGGCTCAACTATCCAGACTACTACATTTCTCTGACTGTTTGGCTTGGATATGAAGCCAATTCACTTAATACTTGTGGGACAGCTAAACATTTAAAGCTCCCATTTAAAAGGATCAAGTGTAGGCATTGTTTAGTTATTTTAACCATATGTGTTGGCTTTTCATGATCTGAATCCCTTCTCCAAAAACACAGCGCTCATGAAAATAAACATGGCTTGGCCCTACACAAATTGTGGACTAATTGTGTATTTGGACAAAATCATTCTTGAGGTTCGGGGGCTTTTTCCACTTTCTGGAGGACGCAAGGGAGTGACAGCTTGACAGTGATTAGTGTGTTGACTTGTGCAATTGGAGACTTACCTGTAACAAATACAACCTCAAATGTATTAAAACTGGCATGGCAGGACAGCTGACATCTTCTCTGCAATTTCCATTAAAAATACAATCTACTATCATAACAGCAAAGCTAAGAAAGGTTTTGTGGTGACAGCCTGTTCACTAGTGCAGGCCTGTTTGGGACATCATGTTTTTGTGAGACACACAGATATATTGTGAATATGTCTGAATGGACTGGTGTCATAAATACTGTGCTGCTCATGACTCACCATGCACTTGTTGGGCTTCTCTCCGGAGTGCACCCTCATGTGAATGAGCAGCTTGTAGCGAGCGTTGAAAGGTTTGTAGCGGCGGATGCAGCCAGCCCAAAAACAGGTGAAGTCCTCTCCTTTTCTTTGATCGATGTGCACCTTCTCAATGTGCCGGACAAGCTCCTCCTGCTGTTCATAGGCAGCGCTGCAGTCGATCCAGCGACACACCTGTTTGTCACTAATAGCTCCGATGGTTAAGTCCTCGCGGTCTGCCTGTCTGTGGGACCCAGGAGGGGCTGTGGGGGCTGCTTTATGTCCCATGGAGGAGGCTGGTGCAGTTTGTTGGCTCTGATGGTGTAGCCCCCCCGGGCTCGGCCCCACGTACTGGTGCAGGTGGTAAGGGGGTGGCATGGCAGGACGAGGGGGGTGCCCAATTCGCCCATTTACATGATGCTGATGATAGTGGTGCTGAAAGAGCTCGTCTTCGCTGGGAGTGAAATCGTCCAGTGGTTCCTGCTTCAGAGCAGCCCCTGACCTGTGGGACACCTCCATAAGCGCCTCACTCTCTGACTGTAGTGTCCCGGGCAACACCGACCCGCTCAGGAGCAGCCCCAGTCCATCTGCACCCCCCTCTGCACCTGCTGCCCCCCGCCCCAGATGCATGGAGCTCTGCTCCTCACACAGAGTCTGGCCCTCAAGCTCCACTGAGGACACTGAAGAAGAGGAAGAGGACAGCAAACAGGAGGCAGGGGATGACAGTTGGCACCTGTCCTGTCCCGGTGCGGGCTGAGGGCTTCGCTGAGGTGGGGGCTTGTACAGGGTGTCGTGAGAGCAGGATGCAGTGGGAGGAGATGTGGAGGAGAAGCCTGTGCTGGGGCTTGGTGAGAGCTGGAAGCCGTTGCAGGAGACCATGGACATTTGTGAGGAGCAGATGTTTGGGTCGTCAACGGCGGTGGAGGCCGCTGCAGGAGACGCTGTGGCTGCGGACTGTGAGGCCAGGGACAGGCAGTGCCTCTTCAGCCTGTTAGGACCCAGTCGCCGCGCTGAATGATGGGAGCCCGATGGGGACAAAGCCAGCGGGGAGGAGCCATCTTCATTATTAAAGGGTTGTGATGTGTCTGCTGACACGGCAATGCTAACAGCGTTTACTGTACGTATGCTACTAGCACTACAGCTAACCTGCGGGCCCCCGGTCAGTTTGTCACCTGTCGCCCCTAAAATGATGTCCTCCTTTAAGTTTTGATATCCAGCCTGTGATGCATTGGGTCCCATGTTGTAGCCCACTGAAGTCTCTTGTTTGATCTGGTAAGAGAGAGGGGAGTGAACCCCGTTGGTTCTGCACAAACTGGGAGAGGCCACCAGCAAAGTCCTGGAGAAGTCCGAGGACGATCTGTGCAGGGAGACAAGCAATATGAGCAGCATTAGTTTGAGCCTGATGACAGACATGACAGCAGGTCCTTCCCACCAAGAGAGGGTGTGCCGCTCCCCCCTCTGCATATCCCATTCACCCCTTAAAAACTACTGTTATGGCTATGAATGAACACACAGTTACTAATAGTAATTTGATAATGCTAATATGATATCAAGCAGTATCTGAACAGTTAAAATGCAACAGGAAATAATCTATTGCTATAGCAACCAGTTTAAAAATGTGGGGTGGTGTACAGGAGAATGACTGGACAGACTGAGAGGCCACTGCTGTGTGCCTGACAGGCTTTGATGACAGGAAGGGTTAAATGTGGGTATAAACAGGGAGTCAACTGTTTTGGTGGCATAATTGCAGCTTATAAAGGGGTCACCATCTACAATACTGTGTATTATGGTGGGAATCTTTGCTCCGCTGAATGGAAGCCCCCGGTCATATTTCTCCATGCGTTGCTGTGATCTTCTACATAATCATTGCTGTCAGTTGGCTCATTATGGATTTTGTGCAAAGCCCCTGAGTGATGTGAGAAGAGCTCTCCTTTCTCTGTTCGGTCCCATGAAGGACACGTCTTTGTCTCTGCACTGAGCAGAGGGAGGGACCAGCAGACACTCGCTGTGTCTTCACTGTAAGTGCAGGCCGGACCCTCCGCGTCACTGTTTCAGAGCTACACTTCCTGTTTGGTTAAAAATACTGAGACATATCAGTCTAGGAGCTCTTCACTGAGTGGCTGATGGTCTATTCAGTTTGACATGACCGTAGCAGACGCAGCAAACAGCAAGTGGATTAGCTGAACATAATTGCTGTCCTCTGCTTTGGTGTGAGAAGAGTAGTGTTTCAGAGCAAAAATAATAAAATCCACATTGAACCTGTTTTGTTTGTAATACTATACCCATCAGAATGTTTTATGAGTAAAAGAGAAGCTAAATAGTGAATAGTGTGAGCATTAAAAGAGGCAGTTGACCTGGAGTCCTGGTGTGGTGCGTCGGGCAGCAGCAGCTCAGGCCTGTCGCACTGGAGGCTCTGGGGGAAGAGTGGGTGAGCCCTGTTATCCCCTCCACCCTTCTCTGTGCAGTACGAGCCATTGACTGGAACAGAGGGACAACAAACATGTTAGTACACAATAACTATGTAACAATAAATATGAACACTTTTAACGATATATTAAATAATGGATAATTGTGACGATGACTGTTCTTCATCCCTATCTGTACGTGCCTTGCAGAAATGCTGGCACTTGCTATCCTATAAACCAAACTTAACTTTTCTTTTATCTTTTGCACCATCAGTAGATGTGACAATATAAATACCATTGTCTGTTTCTCAGTTTACAGTGGCCCTGGACCTCCTGCATAGGGTGGGCCTGCTGTCTCCTTTGGTCACCACTGAACAGATGACTAGTGGTCTGCTGGAGCATGGTGAGATGTGAGTGAATTACACACCACTTAACACACTTTTATGTCCAAAAGAACCAGGCAAACTAAATGTGAGTGTGTAATTTAGAGTCTGATGTTTGAGTTGGAGGACAGAGATGAGGAGGAGGCTAAACCACTTCTGAACTTGGTAAGATGATGAATCATCTGAACACTTAACTATAACTATAGGCCTATAGTTCTATCTTTCACAGTCTCAGACCTGGGATGAGAAAAACAGGAGGCTAAAAGGTCCCTAATGAATTCTCAAGACATTAGTCTGAGCTTCCAGTGAGACACATGACAGACACTGTTTAAGATCATATTTGTCTAATTGAAAGTTAAACTAACTTTGTTTGTCACAGATACCCAAAGCGCAAATCTGGCTCGGATTCTGCCACTACAAACAGAAGGCAGATCCTGTATGCTCCGATCCACAGAGGTGGTCCTGGAGGTTGTGCCTCCACAGCCTGTGGTGAGTGTCCTTTGCCTCCTTGTCATTGAGCATTTTGTCCATTTGAGCATTTTGAGCTCAGCGCTCCTATGGTCGGACTGACCCTGGCCATTCTGAACAGGTCTCAAGAGCCTGGGTTCCATGCTCCAGCAAACGCTTTTTACCTGCTCTAAACTGAACTGACTGAACACAAACTAGACTCACCTGAGGTCCTCCTCTGTCCTTCCGAGCAGGTCTGTTCTAACTGTTCTGGGCCCAGGGCACCAATAATGAGTACATATTCACACTGAATTAAGGTTTGACGTTTGAGTTTGTCCCACAAAGATACAAAGTTGACCAAATGAATGTTCATCACTATAAACCCCTGTTTTGGTTTTAGTCTAGTTTCTCATATTGCTGGCCTTGAGTGATGAGTCAATCGAAAAAGTAAAGAAAAAGTAAAAGAAAATTTTATTTTGAACAGCGATTAAAGGTTTTCACTTTTTGTATCAATATTTGCGATTATCATGAAATCTTATGAAATGGGGTTTTTAATTCTAGCTTCTTTGACTTGTTATATTTACTTTGACACAAACTTGGATGTTGAAGAACCAGCTAAAGTCCATGTAAGTGGTCTCTCTGGTTTAAAAATGATGTAATGTGTGATGAGTGTCAGTTTGGCCTTCACAGTCCAAATGGAGAAAACCAACACAAACAAAGTATCACCATAAAATATTTAGGAATACTGTTTGTCGCTGAGTGACATAATACACCTGGTCTTTCTCTGAAACACTCAGGTACATTTTTTCCTAATAATAAGACAATGGTAACTTCTTTTTTTCAGAATAGAAGATGTCCGATTGCCAGGAAAAAAACACAATGTAAATGGGAAAAGCACAAGTCAATCCCAGGACAGTGATTACATGCCTCTACAACAGAGCAATAATGCAGGCATTGTTTCCCAGCACAACTTTCTGACACTGAAGTATTCACTTGGCCGCCACTCTATTGCCACAAAAATAAATACAAGTCTACAAAGCTGTAAGATCTACAATTCATTAATCACCTTTAACCTGCTTTTATTGATTATTATTGTGTTATTAGAGTGTGCTTAATGGGTGTTAGAGATCTTGATCCTTTTGCCTTACACAATTTGTGCTTGAGTGGTTTAAGGCTTTGCAACATTAACAGAATCAGTCATGCTCTGCTCAGGGTAACGGCCTCCATTACATATGGTGGCTTGGCCAGGGCCCAACAGTAAATTCAGTTTATATTGAATGTGTGCCACGGTAATTCAGCGTTGAACTTTTCATTGTGTGTTAGAGCCGAGTTTGATCAAGACATAGGCCAAGAGAGGGGGGACAGAGGGGAAATGTAAGACATCTAGAAATAGTGACAAAAGTAACATGAGACGGTCAGGCTGATGTAAAGTGTGGATAATTGGTTCAATGTTCACCTGTCCACACATTATCAAAGTAAATGGACAAAAATGGAAAGTACAATAAATTATGGCCAGCTAATAAGAATGCACATTACAGATCGTCCTGAATCAAGTTCAAGAATAACTGATCCCTTATGGGTGCAATTAGTAGCCTTCAGAAAGCAGAGATTTTGACCCTTCAATTTTTGATACCATCATATCAGTCATATTGGCAGAGATATTGACCTTATTCTGCCCCGCCCACTTTTGCCTCTAAATGCTACTAAACTGTGCTTTCTTTGTGGTGGCACTTCCAGTTAAGTGGGAATCCCAATCATTTCAATGGAGAATTTAAGAAAAGACTCTAAGAGAATTTAAGAAAAATCTTGTATAAAGTAGGTTGATTTGTGTAAAAGCCCGACGCAAAATAATACAACCCGAATGACGATGGCGCCGTCCGCAGCAACTTCCAGAATAAGGTCAATAAAATAAAAAGTTTACATCAAAATGTGCACATCTAGTCAATAGGTGTTTATTTTAAGGAATTTCTTTTGGTTAAAATTGAAATGTTTATCATATGTTTAAGATTTGGTATTTTGTAGGCACTTAGTTTACAAGTGGACTACTGTGTCCACTTATGGTAAGTGGTTGAGAGCGATCAGGGTGGCATTACATTCACAGATGCAAGTATTCATTCACAATTTAGGATGCCACTGTAGGGCCATGAGAGCAGGCAAAGCAAAGCCACAGGCCACAGCTGCCACAATACAGATGTGTTGGCTCATCCTCAGACAACAGCTGTCACAGGCAACAGTGGACGCTTGAACTCCAAAAACAAATGTGAGAGATGATAACAACAGATCAAATGAGGTGTCTTCAATCCAATCAATCCAGAAATATTCATTCTCTGCAGAGTCATTCTTTATCATAGAACAAAATATTTACTTCACCAATTAAAAGTCTGTAATGTCTGTAATCAAACATCACAGAGAGATGATTTTCTCATCATAATTTACTCTTGAGTACATACAGTGGTTTGGATAACACATTATTGTTTGGTTTATTTGTTTTCATTTAGGTGCCTTTTTGTGCGCCATTCTTCACCATTTTTTCTTACTTTAACATAAACCATACATACTTATAATAACTGACTTTTTTGTGTTAAATTGTAAATATTCCTCAAAGTCCGAACTCTGCTACAAACCACATACTTTCACTGACAGAACTGGCTGTGGACCTCTGGATTAAAAAGACAGTTAGACTTGACTGAATCAGTCTTGATTAAAATTAGATTAATGGCACAGCTCTAGTTTGGATCTAAGTTCTGTGTTGGCTATATCATAAATCTGCTAAAGCCTAAAAGAAAGAACACCTCATGAAGCTCCAGAGATGTAGTGATTAAATGAGTAGTTTGACACTTAGTATGCTCTATTTCATATGAACGCAAAACGAATGCCTCAAACAAGAGTGTAATTATAAAGGGATAAACGAAGATATCTGAGAAGTTGTTTTTGGACATGTATGATTAGTTTTTGGCTCTGGTAGTGACGGAAAACGAGGTTCCAATCACCCTGCAATATGCTGCCTGTGATGTCATCCATTTGTCATAGACTTTCTTCTTGTTGAAATCCTTCAGGAACGCAACGCGCACAACCATAAAACTTAAACGCATCGTGACCGCGGGTGGAAAGAGCACTTGAGTCCTTTTCCTACCTCTGATTAATGCTGCTATAGCGACCATGGCGGCCCAGAAAAAGACAATAGACAGAAACAATGAACCAGCACAGACCCGATAATTCAGTTAATTAGAGCAAGGCTGGTTGTGGTCGCTGTAACAGTGATTACATTGATTTGCATGCTGGCTGACTTTCCCAGTGGGAATGGTGGCCAGTTAGGTTGCAGTGTAATGGTATACCTATTGGAGCCGCCTGAGGGGCTGATGATGAGAGTCATGTTCAAGTTCAATGTTGTGCCTTGGCTAAAAACTCTGCCCTGACCTCAGTGACTAATAACTGACTAATAAAGCTTTGCAGACACATGTCTCCAATCTAACAGGACGTAACCCTCGGAAACGTGGCCATTATCCCATTGTTAAGACTGTGTTGGACTGCTCCAATAACATGAATGCAATAATCCTCAAAAGGTACGTAAATACAAGTAAATGTCTGGAATGTGAATAAAAACAGATTTGAATAAATGTCTCACAAATTAAAAAAAATATATAAACCACAAATGGCTGCAAAAGGTCAGACCTAAGTCTGTAAAAAATAAAAGGGCAATGTCAGGAAGATCATCTAGTTGAAATCTCATCTAATCTAATCTGAATATCTGCAAAAAAAAAAAAAAAAGACATTTGTCAATGAAAAAGTACAGATTATTGATGTGATGGTAGAAATAAAAGAAGAGCAAAACTGGCTTGTAATGGCACTTTTTCAGCATTATCACAGAGTCACATTTGGATCCAAAGATCAAGTGCCCTATACATCCATTATATTTGATGCAAATATAATAAAAGTTATGGATAACATTTTTTTGTACTGGTAAAACAAACGTAGATTAGATCTTTCCATCTTCCTCTGTCTCACTTTTGAGATGTGCTGTTGGCACTGAATTCCAACTTCAAATGCAGAGCAATTATCCCTTCTCTACAGAAAAACTTGAGGCAGTGTTAGTGTGTAATAATGCTTATAAAGTACAGATCAAACCAAAGTGACAGACAGTTAAAAGTTAGTGTTGCTGCTGTCACTCTGCATTGATGAATCTCTCTGGTGTCCACAGACAACAGCAGCTCTCCATCTGATCACCACATGGGCTGGAGCAGTGCATTATTAAGTGTAATTGGTGGTAATCTGAGGCGATTTTTTATTTGGGTGACACTTCATTTTCTATAATTCTCGCCTCTCCCTTTTAAGTCACCTCAATGCTGTGTAAGTGCCAGAGCGAGACCGTGCTTGTGCCAGCGTTTAATGCCTTCAAGTCTTCAGAGACGCTCAGGGCCTGAATTAAAAGCAGATGTTTCAATGGATAGATGGTTTAAGGAGAGGAAAAGGGGAGCGATCAGAGGTGTACTGTACTTAAAGTGTAAAAAAGGGGGGCCAGATGTCAAGAGTGTGATGCA
Organism: Periophthalmodon schlosseri; assembly: GCA_000787095.1. NCBI lineage: Eukaryota > Metazoa > Chordata > Actinopteri > Gobiiformes > Gobiidae > Periophthalmodon > Periophthalmodon schlosseri. Next base: position 18,904 of record KN484083.1, read on the forward strand.
AACATCTGAACTCTGAGGCGCAACAAGCTGCCAAAACCACAAGACGGATGCCTCTGGAAATGCAAGGTGACACCTCAACCGTTCTGACTTGGGCCCCATAAATCTTAGCATTCAGCACTTAAACAGTTAATAATGATCATTTTATTCTCGTCTCCTCATGCCCACCCCACCTGCTATGACTCCCCCTGTTCTGCTCCTCACATGTGGGACAAAATCGACCAACAGAACCAGGATGCTCCGGTCTTGTCTGGCGCAGATGTTGTGTATTACAGACTAAAGCCTTTCCCGGCTTCGCTCAATCTCATAACTCATGTCTATATTTGTGTCTGGTGCATAGGTCCGGAACTTATTTGTTTGCTTAGTAATGGATGTAAGATTGAAAAACCCGAGGGCACAAATAAATGAAAAATAACAAGTCTACAGAGAGAGGGAGGGAGCAACAGAGCTCTTCTTGAGGCAGGTGTGGAGAGAACGAGATAGACTGTTCAATTACACACTGAAATGTCAGTCTTTTATCAGGATTACTTGAGCCACAGACATGGGGAAAGGCACATTTGTTTTAGGTCTGCATTGTTGCACATAATAAGTTACCTGTAAATGTAAACCAGATGTGCTAATTAGACAAATTGTATTAGTTGCACAGCCACATTTAACACAGACTTCACCGGAAAATAATAATTTCAATTGCAAAGATCTTTTTTTAATAATATGCTTTTGCTTCTGATATGTATAATTTTGAGAAATAGAAAAGCAAACTTTTGATTTTACATAATGTAAGAACAAACAGAAAAGATAAATATCAACAAGACTGACTCCCTGATTTCCCTTAAAGTTGGTGAAAGGTGATCTGTGTAATTGAAGAGAGTGCTGTAGGACACTATGTGGACACTATGTGGACACTATGTGGACATTATGTGGACACTATGTGGACACTATGTGGACACTATGTGGACACTATGTGGAGCAGAGGTCACAGACTGAGACACAAACAGACAGTTGGCAGAGGTGGACCCTGTGAGTAGAAACACAAACAGAGCACCAGTCAGGTACAGATACAGAGGAGAGCCCACACGAGTGATCCTCACACTGAAATATCCCCACAGCATCAGGAAGGAAGTGCCTCATTTACATAATTAAGAGTTTGCACTTGTGTCTCACTCCACCTAGTGGCAGGAGACGGTAAATGATACAGCATCTATCAAAGGTCTGATATGGGAAAGGATACACACATTTATTTAGCTTCTAGTGAATTAATATACGTACTACTTCGAATGGTTTGATTTTAGTCTGCACAAGTAAACCTACATATTTCATCACATTCTAAAATAGTTTTGAGCAAAAGTGTAAAAAGATAAATGCCAATAAACTAGCCTAGTTTAAATATGAAAAGAACATTTTTTTGTTTTGTTTTTGTTGACCAAATAGAGATGGTCATAAACAGATGTGCAATCAAGTCAATCTCTCTTTGTTAGCTAAACAAAAGTACAGTCGGGAAAACACCATAAAGACACAGCAGGCCACATCTGTATCCTGACAATCCCTATCATAACACGCCATGCCCACAAAGCTGTCCACAGCCAGCATTAATCACACACTATCAAAGTTTTATAAGAAGTCCTGGTCCAAACCACATCCTCGGATCTGACAGGAGCGCCTCATAATTATGAAGAAACAGAGAAGACATGATGCATTTGGCTCTGAGTGAGAGAGGCGCGTCTAAAATGACACCTTTATAGAGCAGGTGAATAAACCAGGACTAAAGCAGCTCTCAGGACCGTGAGAGGAGGCTCTGTTTAGGGCGAAAGCTGTAAAAATATATATTACTGTGAGGGAGTTTATTAAATTAGATTAGCATTAGCGCTGCTGACGCCAGAGGGGAAAGAAGTACATAAAACCTGTAGGCTACACACATAGAATTATGACAAAAAAAGAAATACAGAATAATAAATCCATAAAAAGTATGTAAAGTGTATGTATGTAAATGTAAAGTATTTGCTAAACCACTGTAATTACAACTTCCACAATTAATTTACTAATTATTTTACCTATATAAAAGCTCTTTCCTACTTCTCCTACTCCTACTATTACTACAAAATCTGCCACTATTACTGATTGCATTACTAATGTTCTACTGCACACTGCCAATAGTTTGTACATGCCTGCGAGTATTTCCGAAGACTACTCTAAAAATGCCCAGAACAGATGAATGTAGTTTCTGTTGAAAGGAAAGACTATATTCACAGTGCAATGAAGTCTGCATTGTTTATCCTCTGTTAATGATCCATTGTTGGTATCTTTGTGACAGTGTTTTCTGGCGGTTTGGGCACTCTGTACGTCCTCCGCAGCCAATTCCCAATATTTACAAGCAAGTCCGATGTGATTGAACACAGATGGCAGGAAATTCCTTGGAAATAACAGTGGTCGGACTCCACCGCAGTACATAGGAGTATCTTCATGGAGCAGATGCATTGAGAGACACTCAGTCTTCGTTTTGGCACAGCTCCACCCCCCTCCATCCTTCCTGATATGACAAGAGCATCAATTTATAGGACTTCTGTATAACAAGGGATCAATTTGCAGCAATTACTGTGTATTTTAATGGTTCGAGAAAGCAGAGAGGGAGATCGAAACGGACAGTTAAGAAATGTCTGGCATATACTTCCCTTGATGGTCGGCGGTCCAACACAGAGGCTGAATTTAAGTGTTAGTAATTAGATAGCATTTGAACAGAGCAACATTTGAAAATCATAATTTTGTTACCTACACACTCTAAACACAATCTCAGCGCTTTTCTCGGAGGAAATATAAGCTGTTTTAAACAACGGCAGATGTTTTGAGAAAGACGAATTTGATTTCCTCTCCATACATTTTTTTCTTTTGTTGTCTTAGAGCAGGCACATTAAGAGATTGCTACTTTCAGAAAAAAAAAATCTTCTAAATCATGGAAACCCAAAAGAAGCTTGAATTCTGAGTTCAAATTACTTATGAGGTGAATTGAAAGGGTACGTGTTAACCTGTATATAAATATTTTCATTGACAGTTCTGTCCAGGTAGCAGCAGACTTAGATCTATCATCAAATCTCAAGTGAAAAACAGGGATTAATTACCACAAAACAATAATTTCCTTATAGGCATCAAATTCAAAGTGTCATTTTGTTTCAACAATATCGAATAGTAATATTTTACCTCAAAACGTCTGCCATTAAAACGTATTTGAGTCTAAAAATACCTTCACTATTTGGGGCACCGCAGTGGGGTTTTCATATATATACAAAATAAATAAGAGCGGGCCTCCGGTTTTCCACTGAGCAAACCTGTGTTGAGTTTCAAACCACACATACCTAAAGGAAGTCAGCAATAGGAGGCTTTTATTGTGTGGGGAGTCCTCATTCACCAAAGTCTGCAACGGGACCACCCTCTTGCCAGAGTAACCTGAGCTGGACAGTCAGAGCTTATAGATTTCACAACACTGCTCTGGGCCAAATATGGAAAGAAAAACACTTTATATTTCTCATCTTTGTGGAACGGCCAGAGGAGCAAACTGTCCAGGACACAGTGACAGAGTTCTGGGCTGAGGCGCACCACTGGGGCTTGTAAAGGGAATGACAAATGGGACCCAATGACACCAGTGGAAACACATTCGATCTTATGAGCCAGAGGCCGCTGTTGACATAGACAGGATCGACAGGGCCACCATCAAACAGCTTTATGATCAAATATACTGTATTTTAACAGTAGAAGCATCTTGTCTGTCTCTTATGGAGAGAACATATTTATTATAGGTAATAAAACAACAGGATACAGTGGTCAGCTTTCCATCACATCGCTACAAGTGCTCTAATAACAATTATGAAATATAAATGAAAAGATATACTCATGTTTACAAGGAGGGACTGGTGTAATTAGGCCTGTCACGATAACCAATTTTGAATTATGATATACAGCTGAAGTAAATGTAGACAATAAACGATTATATTGAAACATATTTTTTACACTGACACAATAACCGTAAATCAGGATTATTCCCACAAAAAATAAATACGTAAATGAGTTGCAATGAATAAATGCCAGAATGAAACACTGTAGTTAGTTTGTGTCTATAATGAGTCACAGAAGTTATGTATCCACCATTTTAGCTCAAATTTAATCTTAGTACAGAAGAATAACACAGATTTCCCCACTAGAGCAAAGAAAAAGACCCATGATGAATATTGACCCCCAAAAATTATTGTTCCATCTATCATTTACTCAACGACAAGTTCATATCGTAATTATCGTGACAGGCCTAAGTGCAATAGAACTATGCTGCTCACAAAACAACTGTATTTATGCACTAACAATAAATAAAACACTTCAGTCTTTTAATTAATCTGCATATAAATTATTTTCAACTTAATTTAGTGATGTAGTGTTTTAATGCCCCCTTCTCAGCCTAGCACCTTTTTGTCATCAGCAGCATCTCCCCTAAGGCAGTCGATTAGTTTTTTATGTGATTATGCAACTGCTCTTGAATTGCCTCTTTGGGGGGTAAATAAAGAGCTATTGAATTGAATTGAACATTTACATTCATGCAAATATAATGTAAAGCTATCATGGTGTTACTGGCTTAATCGGGAGAGTAATAATTACATCTTGTGATAGTCCACACAGTTGTTAGGTTAGGGAAGAAGGAGAAAACAAAGTAACAATGCACAGTTATATCGCATTCTCTAAATGAAATCTGGAAACTATTGCTGTTTAATCAATTAATTAAGACATTCACAAAGAGCATTTTATATGGCAATGAAAATTAAATATATAAAAGAAAGTTATCCAGCTACAATATTTCATAATTATATTTAAGTGCCTTGTCTGTGTGGGATAGTAAGTGTGAGCTGCAGTTGTTGAAAGTTTCTTGGATGACTCGGAGGTGAGAAGGCGCCTAATCAGACAATAATAAAGTTTATTTGGAGACATTGGCCTCTTAAATGCGCTGCTCTTGGACTCAGAGCTTAACAGATCTCAAGAGGCACTGGCCCCGTCCCTGCGTCAACTCTTTCACCTAACCTGGCACTCATCATGAAGTCTTTGACAAACCATTAAAAATATTCACCCATGACCTGTTTTCCAATACAGCCTCCAAACCTATAAAAGGGTTTGCGTTTTCATTTAGGTTTATTTGAGAAACTTTGAAATGCAAATGTTTGTTTCCGAACAAATTAAAAATGAGTGCAAGCAACTTAAAGTGAAATTCAATGTGAAATATGAATTCTGGCCATTTGACATCATCCCTAAGATAAACATGCGGGCGCTGGGTAAGGCCTTTCTGTGCAGTTAAATGAGTGTACTTTGGCACTCTGTGGAGCACATACACTGATGCTTCACGGCTCTCGCGGCTTACAGACGACTGGCATCTTTACACTGGCTCAGATTGGTCATATTTCTGAGACCAATGACAGGTCTGGCCTTGTAAAAATGAGCACTCGGCGTTTACATTACATTATATTGAATTTACATTTACAGTGAAAGCAATCAAGGCCATGATAACAAGGCCTATTGACTTGTAGTTTTAGGCACTAGATTTTCTGTACAGACATTTGATCTGATTTACTACGTATTTTACCACATATGACTATAAACATACAACCATTACTTCTTAGATAAAACTGTAGCCAATCGAGACATTTTGGGAGTCTTGACTTTGACCTTTCATATTTTTACAATCTTGTAAAAACTTTCCAGTTTTTAAAATCATTCCTTGTAAATATCCTTTTTGAGATCGATACATTTACAGGGTATCAACCTTTTCGATGTTATTATTGAGTGAGTCACTGAAAATTTCAGTATGTAAGGCCAATAAAAAATGACTAACAGAGGGACACTATCCTTTGAGATACCACCTGAAGAACATGGTCAAAGTTAACTTTCTATGATTCTATGCGATTATCTTTATTACCTTCCTTAAAGGTCCACTACGTACATTTTCTGGTGGAGGGGCCACCCCCTGCTTGTCTTCATGGAGATTGCTTTAGCTGTAATATACCACAGTATGACATTAAGCATATCATCATAGAGACAAGGCCAAGTTACAGGTCGGATCTGTAGCAACCTTGCGCATAGAAGACATGTTTTTCAAGCTATGTTTGAACACTGAAAACACCTGCAGTTGAATAAATGCATGATAGATAAGTTTTATGCCACACTGCAAAATATACCAGGTAAAGCAATAACATCTGCATGGACACAAGCAGGTGGCGGACCCTCCACCAGTAAAGTCTTATATATACGTCCTATAATCATCTCTGTTCATTTTTTGTTCACTGACATGAGTTGCCTTTCTTTTAATTGCCATCAGATGTAGCAAAAAAGCTTGAACAATGAAAATAGCACAGGGCCAACAATGGAGAGTGCACATTGTTACAGTGTGTATCTGTAACAATGAGGCCCTATGTGTCTCTACAGAAAGCACACGCTGTCAAAGTCCATGGAGCACTGCAGAGGCACTGGGCTGTGTAATGCAGGGCAGAGGCAGCAGGTACTTGTTAGTTAATCAGCGTTTGAATTAAGGCAGGAGCAGAGGCTGTTTTGACTAAGTCGTCTCAGTGAGGGCCGCCATGGAGACTCCCGGCATTTGTAAAAGATTAGCAGCCCCAAGTTCTGATGCACTGAGCCCAGGTCAAACCAAGTGCACGGCTCAGATGCAGTACAAGTCCCACAATATCTCCTGATCTGATTCATTTGTGCTGGGGCCGCTACACTCAATAATGATATTACACATTCAGGTCTCAAGTTCATCCTTATTTTGTTCTTCTTTTGTCCAATCATCATCACAACAGCAAATGATCAGATTCTTACTGTGTAGTAATTTGGCTGTTAATATAAAATTTCATCTAACTGACAACAACCAATAGGGCTGCTTGATTAAAGAGAAAAATATATGTATTGATATCTGACCTATCATCATTTTTAGTAATGTTTTGTGATTAATGTTTTTAAAGCCCTGTATTAGCTTTGCTCCAGGTTTTATAGGACAGAGCGAGCACCCATACCTTTCACACAGAATTTAAAGGTTTATTTTTTGATTTCCTACTGAAGTTAATTGGAACAAGATTAAATCAAGATGCAAATTTGATTTAATAGCAGAGTCTTACAATGCCCTTTGTCAAAGAGGAACTGATACAAAACTTAAACAATATCTTTGAGCTCTGTCAATAAATAAAACAGCATTCAATCCTAAAAATAGCTCAGGGCCAGACAATATCCAAACAATTCAATATGAGAAAAGATGACGCAGATGAATGTGGCTGATTAGCTTCCTATTGGCTGTAGCTCTCTGGCACCTGGGACTTACGGCTCTAATGTAGCACAGTCACCATTATAACACCATGTCTACATAACTGCAACAAACTCAAAACACTCTCCTCATTATATCATTATTAGCCATTAAATTATGAGCTGCAAACAAAAACACATTTGTTTTTGACATTTTGATCCTTTTCTCTCTGTGAGTACGTGTACAGCCAAATCCCCATATTCAGATATCAG
>KN484083.1:26488-39437 GCA_000787095.1 Periophthalmodon schlosseri
GGTTATCGAAGTCCTGTGAACCATGTGTCTTTGTTTTGTGCACTGCGACTCTCGGTGCATCCGCCTTAAGAGATTCTGGCTGCACTGAGGAACAGGCTATAAATAAACACGTGAACACAACACATCCACATTGGCTCTTCCCTTCCTAAATCTGAGGGCATCACTGTGAAACATTTTACAACAGATGCCCTTCCTGCCAAACTTTCTGTAGTGGGCAATTTAGGTGTGAGTGCATCACACATGTAGGGCACAACTATGCACTGTGTTGTATGGTTTATATTGACCAAACCTGATGGTAAAAGGGGAAGAGCTAGGGGCTGCTCAATTATGGAATTAATCCTAATCGCGATTATTTGGTTTAAATTATGGTTATATGAAGCAATTATTCAGGCACTGTCTATGAAAGAGAGCATGGACTTAGTATCCTTTATTATTATGATTCATGATTTAAAAGCCATCATACAATGAGCAGCTTTGTTTAGCTGTTTACTGTCACTTATTGTTAAGATTTGCGATTTATCTTTTAAAATCATTATTCAGATCAAAGTGCACAACACATCAAGAAGCCGTAACATTTGAGAGAAGACATGAACTGCTAAAATAGTACAAGAATCACATGCATTTCAGAACATGTTTGTAGAGGTCTGAACTATATGGTTAGCAAGTTGGAGACAGGATATTTTATTGTTACAAGAGCAAATTAGATAACACCAATAATTGCGGCTTTTGCGATTCATGTGATTCATTGCAAAGCTCTGGAAAAGTAAAATATGATGTAGCTAAAATCAAATAAAAAATCAAGCAAAATGCCTGGTCATCTCAGCAACAGGCAGAGTTTAATACTGTATTTTCTTTATGCACTGCAGTATCACATGTACGGCTTTGAGGGAATGTGAAGCATGTTAATGAAAAGTGCACACTGCAGCAATTACTGTGTGAAATATGGATCCACTTAAAAAACTTCCTGCATAGTTTACAAGTCTTACATGATTCATGATGATTCAAGTTTAGAGACAACAAAAAAGGATAATGCTTTTTACCACCACATAAAAATCGCCGCTAAATATGTACAAGGACCGAATTAATTGGTGCAAAGTCTATAAAAATACTGTAACTCAAAGGTATGGCAAATTGGCTCTTATATATACTTATCCATCTGATCACAAGGTTTGCTTTCCCCAATCTTTCCTTCTTTCTATCTGGCAATATTTAAAGTACACTTGTGCAGTAGGCCAACCAGGATAATCAAGTGTTTCCCATGACTTGTTAATTAGGTGAACCTCCATACTTTTTAGGGCGCACAATGCCAGTCACACATTGTTCAGAGCAGACCACTGGCTATCCTTCACCATGGATGTGAATGCACTTATTAGTTATGACTGAGTTAATATACAAGCGCTGCAGCTGGATTCATTTAACAGGACTAGAGAATAAATAATTCTGCCAGAGCATCGGGATTCTATTAACGATCTCTAATAAAATATATAAACTGCACTATTAGACTTTATAATGTCTTTCATAGTCCTCTGGGGCTGAGCCAGCCAATAGTGGACTGCGCTGACTGGGCACTACCCCATTGGCAACCTCCTGGCACAGGGGAGTGAACAAGAGAGAGGATAAACCTTTTGGCTGCTTTCTGCTGCATCTAATGAGGGCATTAAAACAGACGCTCAGATGAAGCCATGTCTGATTGGCTGTGTGATTCATCTGCACATACCAACCTGCAGAAATGCAGCTAAATACTATGGTTCAACAAGAGCTTGTGCCAACAGAGCTGCTAAGAGCTTCTCTCTACAACAGCTCCACAGTGCCCTGGTGTTAAGTCCTGGTTCTAAAGTCACTGGGCTGACAGGCAGCAGCCCTCAGCTCTGGCAAAGCCTTAAACTGCTACAGTCAAAGTGGAGCACATTTTTCTTTGATGAAGCAAATCTGAGTCAGGCCAAGAACAGCAAGTGGCACAGTGGAGATGTAAATCAAAAACCCACCCGTGTGCAAGTCATACATAAAATGTCTGGACGAGGCCAGCTGCGTCTAACGGCAAAGTTACACAGACTGTGGACCTGTGGTAAGATAGACAGATCTCATTCTATTGGTATTGAAATGGTCTAACCCACTTCAAAAATACAAACACTGTTAACCTAAAAATATGTTTTTATTGCAGTATGTCTTTGCCAACTAAATAGCTATTACTTCATAAAACTGTAGCCCAGAGCATGTTAGCTCTGGTATTCGAAAGCTATTTTGACACTTACTCAAACCAGATCATATTTTAGCTTTGAGTGTTTGAATTTATTGGCAGTCAAACTTAAATCAGCATGCCTTTGGCTGCAGCAAAATACTCCTTCCATACTACATTCATAACACAAGAATCAAACTGTTGCTAACCAGAGAAGCACAGAGGCTTAAAATAAACAACGCAGAGCTTGTATTATTAGGTATTTTATAATATCTCAGTGAACTCAGAAGATACTGTCACAGATTTTCAGTTCTCACACAAGTGAGGTGATTCAGCAGGTGTCCAGACCAGCGCTCTCGCACACATCAGGAAGTGTTCTCAGCATTACCCAGAATCCCCTCCTCAGCCCCAGCTTCAGACAGACATTTACAGGGGTTTACGAGAACTCCAGTGCACAATCATCAATGTGCTGGGCTTTATGAATCAATGGAACAACATGCCGCACACATTACACCACAGCACCCTTCTCAGGAGCACCCTGTATTACTCACAACTGAGCTCACACAAGATCAAACACATGGGAGAGAGGTTTGATAGTCTAGATTTGTGATAGAGCAGTAATGTGTATGCCATGGCAACCAAATGCTCTATGATCTGACATGGAGAACCTTTGATACTAAAAGTACGCACTGGGTCACATAAATGTATCCTGTAACTGTTGTTTAAAACGTTTTCCTTTTGCATTAGTTGTTGTTGGCAAAGTGTTGTCCACAGAATGTAACTAGTCAAAAATGTTTTATTTTTCAAACCAAACGTAATGACATGCAGAAACGTAATGGGCTTTTACTCGATCCCGAGAGCTTTGCCTCATAAAATGTGCTAACACTTATGATAGGATGATTTATGTTTAATGAAGCTAAAACAAACTGGATCACAATTCTCAATGTAAAAATGAAATGAAGCTTTTATAAACATTTATCTATGTAAACTTTTAAAGTTGTGTAAACTAAATGCATCAATGATCAATCAACGCATCATTTCTTTCAAAAGGTTTTGAATCAAATTAATTCAGAACAGCAGAGCTAACAATCTAAAATGTGTCATGACTAAAAATTACTTATGAAAACAGTAAAGATAGAAGAAGATTAATGTTATTAATATGTATTTTATTTGGATCCTCATTAGGTTCCACAAAGTGGTTGCTAGTCTTCCTGAGGGCCATAACAAATATGAAATAAACAATCTGAAATGATTATATTTAATTACAAAATAAATCAAACTATAATATTCCATTACAGAGTCAATAGTATTAAGGTTTTATTCATTTCCAAAGATGTTAGATGTATCAATACAATTTTATTTTTTGGTTGGGTTTTGGGGTATCAATTATCAGTTGAAAACAAGCCACTGATGATATTTAAATGGCTCTAAAAACAAAGAAAGGGCCAAAGGCATTAAAGCATGTGTAAAGTCCATTTGTGGATTTAGTAAAAGAAAAAACAGTGTGTTGGAAACTGATGCCCGACCACATACCTAAAAAAGACTCTCCAACTGGTTTGTATAAATAAAACAAAAAACCACAGAAACGCACTAGCCAATACTTGAAAGCCTGACTCAGCATTTTAAAGTTTGAATCAACAGACGTAGTCCTGCGTTTATCAGTGAGAGCCACCTCTCTGTCCTAACTCAAACATCCTCCTCCAATAACATCAGCGTCACGCTCCCGAGCTCCAGCCATAAGAAACTGCAGCACGTTCCCGGTCCAGACTGCACTCACAGCACTACAACTTCAGTACTGTTTCATATATTTGATATTTTTTGTAAAATTAATTACCACAACATGCAACAATTGTTACAATATTTCAGATTATGCCAAACTAATTTAATATCAACAAAAGTCATTGTAGAATTTCTGATTTTAAAAAGCAAAATGCTAAAAAAATATATGATTATAATTTTTTATTTTTATTTATTTATTTTTTTTTAACATTGCCAGTAAACAAACTTTATCTGGATTCAACAAATCTGCATGTTTGTATGAGAAATGTTGATTTTATTTATTTTTTAACCTTTATTTAACCAGGAGAACCTCATTGAGATTAAAAAGGCCTTTTTCAAAAGTGTCCTGGCCAAAAGGCAGCTCATTTACTATTCCTCAAACAGGCTTTTTGCAAAGTATTTCATGTATATTTCAAACTACAACTGAAAGTAAACAACTAAATGGTTTGTTAACTGAAAGTCTGGCTACAATTCTCTTTCTATCTCTGCAATTATTAGGATTTGAATCATTCAAACATATAACACATTATTTGTATTGCTTAGATCCTGAGACAGACATGCTTGTCTTGTCACATTTTGTAAGTCCTCAATTCAAACAAATCTTGTTTCTGTATTTTCCGGGAAAGACAGTTCAAAAGCCTGAGGAGACAATGAGACGATTGATTTTGTTTGGGATGCTGGAGCTGGGGGCACTGCTGCTCTATGAGGACTCATAAATGTTGAGACACTTTCAGTAAAAACATCTGGTTTGTGTTTAGCACACAGAAAGTATAATCAAAACCGTTGATCCTCTTCTTGCTGCAAGGATGACTGCTAATATAAAAGTCTGGTCCGACTAATCATAATTTAGGACGGGGTAATAATTAGAGCAAGCCCCCTCACAACTTCCTTTCTGTGGAGACCCACTGGTGTATAAAGAAGGCAAAATGTATGTAAAATAAAATCAAGCCCTGCAAGCTCTATAATGTTTTTGCTATTGGATAATAATCAAAGTTTAAAATATAATTGGAAAGTTATTTTCATGATTCATACATACCACACATATTTTATGCTGATATTTGGCATAAAATAGGCCTATGTCATGAATGTATAAAATCTATTTCATATTTATCAATGCTGTGATAAAGATATGTCTATATGTCAAATACTGTGAGCTTACCTTGAAGTTGTGGGGAAGAAAAGTAACTCCGTGAAGTTTTGCAGGACTGATGCACTTTTTCTTCAGAACCACTAAGATGCTTTGGACTGGAGCAATTCATGCGAGCCGGGCTGTTGAGGGGGCTCCGACAAATCAGAGTACCGCTGGTCGATCTCCGCGCGCAGATTTCGGCTTTGCCGTACATGGAGAGCGACAGGCTGGTAAAGTCTGTGAACGTGGGGGTCTGACAATGGCTCACCATCCCGTCCGCCGATGAGGAGTCCCGCTGCATTTAATGTGCGACTTGTATGTAACTCACGCGGTTGGTCCCATTACCTGCACAGGGAATTTATAAAGAAAAACATACACTATTTAAATACGTTATCGCATGATAATTTTTTAAAGAATAACGTGCCACTTACTGTTCTATCCGCTGATATCAACATCCATCGGTGCCCTTTCACATAGGTGACTTATCAAGGTGAGCGCATGTGTGTGCCAAATTGCCAGCATCCTTCCAGTCATCAGCATCCCGCGCGTCTGCCTCTCTCTGATTGGCACCCGGTGACGCTGCAGCCCCACGAGCTCCCGCGCACCAATGGGGCTGGCCCTGTGTATCGAGGGAGGATGTAGCCTATAGTACAGTAACTCCACACTGTAACTGCCCAGCTACACGTGGGTGCCTCAAATGATGTCATTATCAAGAGAAGTGCGAAATAGTGAGAACGCCCACCTTTATCCTATGTAGCCACGGATCTATGTAAACTACTTGGAGACGCAGTAGCAACTGAACATAAGGTTAGGTTGTCTAGCTTCAAGCTGATTACAATCTGTCTTTGAACAGCGCAAAAATGCATTACAACATGTAGGCTACAAGCAATTAGGCTAGGCGAGTTGACTCTACGTCCAAATCTCACTGGGTAACTGTTTTTGCGTTTGCTTAAAGTAAACTAAACCCAAATCTACCTCACTTTGTAAAAGTAGAAAAGTTAGAACAAAAGCAACAGCTCCACCTGGCGGATATACGAAAAGGCTACACACTTACCACGGACGGCATGGTTTTTAATAGATCCATGATGATGTTAACATGAACCCTACACAAACCTGAAACGTGGATCGATGGGGTGATGCATTTAAGAACGATCAAGTGCTTGGGATAAATTAAAACTTTTCAGGCCTAAGCAGGCCTATAAAACATAACAGTCTGTTTAGCTTTCTCACCATTAAAATAGACTTATATCTGCATTTCGATATTATTGCGACAGTAAGGATAACTGGTGCTCTGTGTAACCGATGGCGCAGATTGGCAGTTTCCGTCAGTCTACCCCAGGGCAGCTGCGGCTACAAAAGTATTTCATCACCACTGAGTATTGAGTGAATGAATAGTGACTACAGTGTAGCGCTTTGACACGCCTGTGAAGCTCATTACAAGTGTATGCTATTATTTTATTATTACCTGTTTTTTTGACTAATGGATCTGTGTTTTCCTTGAGAGGAATGGGAGAAAAGCTGACTAGGCTGAGTACTCTAATTATTTAAGTTTTAGTTTTCGTGTATGTTACAAATTCCACTTGACAAATATATGAAGATAGAATAATTCAGAGATTAAGAAAATAAAATAACAGAGAAATTGACGGAGGTAATGAAAAGAACAGGAGCTCGGAGGTGGTCCGTGAACGCAGCGGTTACTAAACTTTTGTGTAGAGAGTGGGCGGTAGCAGACATGTTTTTCTTCAGCCAGATGACTGTTCAGTGACAGAAGCTGTGAGGACGGCGATACTGCCACCAAGAAGCCATCATGTTTCTTCAAAAACTGTGGGTGTATTTATCGACGATACTCATGTTTGGCTACATGGTCAGCCTCAGTTTGACGTTAAGGATTATTTATTTTGTCTCACCTAACATCTTCAAGAAACTCACGCTGTCAATGGGAAAAAAGTATACAATGACACAAAACCCCAATTTCACATTTGAAGACTGGGGCCTGACTTTCATGTCGCTTTCCTTCATCAAAACAGCGTCGCATCATATATGGCTGTCAATGGGGCAAGAGGCGTTTGAGGGGGGAGCAGCGCCAGACTCACCTGTGGTCACCATGGAGGGACAGGAGTCTAGCATCTTCAAATTCATGAAAGGTTTGTGTTTGCAAATGAAGCTACTGTCACTGGGTGGTTCTCATGTTAAATAATGAGCTCTTAACTGTGCAGACAACAGACCGCTGGTCCTGAACTTTGGCAGCTGCACCTGACCACCGTTCATGTACAAACTTGGGGAGTTTAAGGAACTCGTCCAGGACTTCAGCGATGTGGCAGACTTCCTAGTGGTCTACATCGCAGAAGCACACTCATCAGGTGAGCCCCCTCCCCTCCAAGTGCACTTTGTTAATATGTGTGCAGGTGCTTCTTTGAGGGCATTATCCTATTTTAGGCGCAGCTTTTGATGAAGAGATAACTCATTATAAGAGAATTTTAATGTGCAGTCGGCTGTAACAGTCCTTAATGTGCCTTTTGTTGAATGTAAATGTATGTATTCCAGATGGTTGGGCCTTTACCAACAACTATGACATAAAACAGCATCAGAGCCTTGAAGACCGACTGTCTGCTGCACGGATCCTGTTTCAGAAGGACCCCCCATGTCCAGTGGTGGTAGATGAAATGTCCAATTGCACTTCTATAAAGTATGGAGCGCTGCCCGATAGACTGTATGTGCTGCAGGCTGGGAAAGTCGTGTATAAGGTAGAACATTTAAAACATCTTAAGTGTAGCTTACACTTTCCCACACATAGTGTTTTCTTTGTGCGTGTTTAACATTAATAAGGCTAAACATCAGTCTTATTGTCCTGTGTATCTCACGGCATCGCGTGTGGAGAAAACACCATCTTCCTCTTGGCACACTCCCAAATTTGTGAAAGTTATGCCAGAAATGCGTCTCATTTAAAACGACCAACTCCTAAACTTGTTTATTGTTTCGCCCATTCATTATATCTTGTGTGCAAAGAGAAGTTTTACTCGTATTACATAATAAGATAGTAAATCTTTTTCTTTTCCAGGGAAAAATGGGTCCATGGGGCTACGATCCATTGGAAGTACGTGCCTTTCTGGAAAAAATGAAATAAGAGTGCTCGTATCAAGCCAGATCCATCTGTCATGCTTTTTGTGTTACATAATCCTTTTTACTTCTTATGCAGTACTATATTCAACATTTTCCATATATTATCCAAACATATACAGCATATGTTGTACTTTCACTTTAGTTGTAGCTAAGTTTGTAAGCCTTTGCACTATCACATTCGAAGGACACCTCAGACCACTGACTGTGGGATCAGGTGTTTGAGTGACAGCTGCAGAGTAAAGCTGTAGCCTCTGCAGCTCGATGATATTAACCCTGAGCTCAGTCCATGATGTCAGAGGTGTCCCTCAATGAACCGAACGGCTGTGTGCTCCTAAGTGCTTGTGTTTTTGTATAAGTCCAGTATGTAGTGGAACAACATGAGCTTCTTTCAGTGCCCCAATCTAATACTGTTAAAAGCTGCTTTACCATGAAAGTTACATCTTAAACCTCTGGGGGATGTAACAGGATCTACTGTATGTACATAAAGCATGTTTTTCTATACATTAAATTGGGACATTTAAAATTCAACATGTATTTGGATTACCAACATTTGTATAATTGAATATCTTTGTATAAAAAAATTAAAATACTTTTTAAGAAACAAGTGATATTTGTCATTTGCTGGTAAAGTTGAGCACTTCCAGATGGGGGCACCAAGTAATTGTAAACAATCTTCTGGTAAATCAGAGAAAAAGTTGTTTGGCTTTGAAAAACCACACCATTTAATGAGAAGCAGTGGCTCCTGAACTCTATATTTCCCCCTTTTCAACCATTTACATAAACATGTTTTAGTATCTGTGGAGTTACCATTGTTACCAAAATAATATGACCGTTAAATTATAAATTGTATTGTTAATGTAGTGTCAGTTGTTCTTCTCCCAAACATTTGCGTGGGCTTTTCATGAAATCACGTGTTTGCAGCCGTACCTTGTTATTGACCTAAACAGGTCTGACTGTTTGCTGTCGTGTCTGGAAATTATTAATGTTAAAGGTACTGTCTGTTAGTTGTGTAAGTCCCTCAGATCCTCTGCTCACACATGCATATATAAGTCACAGAAGTAGGTTAATATCTAACTGCCTTATCACTGGATATTGATTCCAGCCGCACATTAAAGTGAAGGCCCTTATGACATGCAACATCCATCCAACAAAATGTCAGTCTGCTATGTCTATTATTTTTTATAATGCTCCTTGCAACGTATTAATTCACTGTATTGTTATTTTGTATACAACTTAAGATTGGTGTCATGTAGGCCTATTGTAATAACGTGGATAATAACCGTGTTAATCTAAACAGTCCATTTGTGTCCCTCATGGGGTTTGAGTGCAGTAAACATGGAGCTTTGGATCCTGCCCAGCCAAGCCACATCCTGTGGAGCAGTCTGCACCTCTTTTCCTTTTGTTAAACAGGATCCAGCTAGAGCGGCATCCACCCAACTATGAACTCCTCCTGAGATGTAACCCAAGCCTCGGGTTCAACAGGTACAGCGCACCCAACTGCTTTCAGGTGACTCGTGTAAACAAGAGAACAGGGGTGCTTTTGGCCAACAGAGGGCACTGCAGTAAGTTCTTTAAAAAGGGGACACATTATGTAAAATCTATTTTATGAGCGTTAACCATGTCATAAGGGTGTTCCCACATCATCAGCTTACTTTTATTACAAGTGTGTGAGTAACCCTGCATTGTCCAGCATTCAAGACTTGAGTGCTCCAAAATGGAGTGAGTGCTCCTACCCCCTATCCTATCCTATAATAGCATATGTCTTCTTTAAAGATCCTTATTTATTTCACCAAACAGTGCAATATATTCATAGACATACGGGCCAAAAATATATTATTTACAAGTACCGGTAGCATACTTCTCAATATTTGTCAAAATAAGATGCCACGCCACACCAGTTTAAGTTATTGTAAAATTATATTAACAAGCAATCTTTCCTCAATTTGAAATAAAAAAATATCAGCAAATAAAGGCAACATAGATGTGTATAATGCGTAATGTTCACAGGAAAATTATGAAACAAATCATTGTCACATTTACAAGACTGCTGCTAACTTTATATGACGCCTACTAGAATCAGTTTAGAAAGCTTTGACTAACTCTGAATAACTGGGGCAATATACGTAGTCAAAGATTGTATCAAAATATAAAAAATGTGTAGGGACGGGGCCTGGGGAGCGACCAATGCTGCAGGAACAACAGGTGAACAACCAATATGCATAATGGGATTAAAATGGGCAGCTCATTCATAGCCATTTCAACATAATTAACCAAAGTGGAAAAAACACAGAAGGCTACGACAATGAGGAGCACAGAGCGTTAAAAGCACAGGCAGGTAAAGATACACCACATCTTAAAGCAGGTGTCCACACAGTAAGAGCAGCACTAGGTAGTATGTTGTACACAGATTCTCAGCATTCATGCACTCATGTCTTATGCCGAAATTCCCTTGATACAATTCAACAGCAGTCCAGGTGTTACTACAGACTAATCAGTTTGATCAATTGGAGTATTTAAGAGCCATCTGAGCACTGACATACTTCAAAGTCTTCAAAACAGTTTATGTGAATCCTCTAAAAACCTCTCCAAATAGAAAAGGTGGATTTTAGTAAGAATAATAAATGGTGGCCAAAGAGAAATACGCAAAGTCCTATGTTGACTGACAGTAAAAATGCTCACAATGCATTTGCACAATCTCCAGTGTTTTCAATGACAAAAGCGGGAGACATTTCCTGCACATCTTGCAACACAAAGCAATAATAAAAAATACAAGAGGTAAACTTTAACCATTTTCCCCAGCACTCAAGAGGAGCAGAGGAGGTTGGATGGGCAGGGGCGGGGGTTGGGCCCTGCTAAGAATGATGGGAGTGAAACGTGTCATGTATGCATTTCAGTAGCTGGTTTTGTCGCACTCTAGGGTTGTGATTAATGGAGAAATTGTCCTTCATTTTGAGCCAGGAGCAGTGGTTGTCAGCCATTTTGGTTTTTCCCCCCTATCAGCATTCTGCGTAGATTCCCAAAAAAGGCGCCTATCTGTCCACAATTTGGTGCTGATGTGTTTGGCTGTGTCCTTATGTGAGTATCGATCCTCAGGAATGATGGCAAACGATGTGGG
The DNA here is from genome assembly GCA_000787095.1 of Periophthalmodon schlosseri. Lineage (NCBI taxonomy): Eukaryota > Metazoa > Chordata > Actinopteri > Gobiiformes > Gobiidae > Periophthalmodon > Periophthalmodon schlosseri. The sequence continues at coordinate 37,808 of KN484083.1, forward strand.
GTGAGTGGAGGCGTGTCACACACTCATCGTCATGGTTGGAGAATACTGAAAACAAAATTATAAAATGTTACTCAAGTAAAAAAATACTTCAGTTATTGATGCTTATGTGAAGTCTGCAAAACAGGTAGAACACACAGAAGGAAATTAACAAGACACTGTCACAGACCCAGTACAAATCTACCATTTTAGTTTGTTCCTTACAGTATCAAATTGATGGAATAAGTGTTTTAATTTAAATGGCTTTATATCTGGATGCTCTGTTGAACCCACTGGAGAGAAGCAACGCAAAGGTATGTGTGACTAGCATAATACAGATTTCAATACCACAATGATAATAAATAAATAAAAAACATTATTTTTAGACAATAAAATCTTCTTTAATATTACCATGTGGTCTTATACTGGTTCTAGTATAGATCAAGACCATTTATTTGGAACAGAACATTAAACAATGTAAACATGTCAGAGTTACCCAAACTGAGCTACTTTTCTTAGGTAGTCCCTTTGCAGCCTAAACTATTCAGTAAAGGTCCAATTCAGTGTTCCTTCTTAATGTTTTTTTTTTTTTTAAGATTGGTACTTGTTTAAATGAGAATCTAGTTTTGATACTAATTTCTGTATTGTTTAGTGTACACATATCATTATTGACAACCCCAGTGATGGATGGGTCACAGATGATTCTATGGACTAAACGTGTTGCAGAGCACGAGTAAATGTGCTGCAAAGATGGAATCTCACACATGCCTATGAACTATATTGCTGTTTTCACCTTATTTTTCTCAACTTATTTTTGCTTTGAGCAACTACCCTGCCATACACACCATAACTGATAAAAATTCACATTATTTAGCTGCTGAGACCACAGAGCCTCAGTAGAAAATGCAGCCTTCTTTGGTCCAGATGAGTTAAAGTGCTCTCTGCAGTTTACCTCACAGTTCACATGCACACTCTTTTGGAAGAAGTCAATATTGCTGGGTTTCAAATGACATCACAACATTCTACAGGCCAGTAACATTTAATACAGATGGGGAGCAGCTAACACGAATGCTGTTAAAATGCTGATTTTTGCTGTAATATATAATATATATAAGCATATAAGTATTAGGTTCTAGTCACTAATATTAATCAGGTTCCACATTTGTTAATTTACTTATATATTTCTTATGAACAACGTAATCAATAAGAAATACTGGCTCTTGCACCCCCATCTGGGAGTATGACATCACCACATTCTATTCCAATGGGTTAATAATAACTATAATAACTGTGGCTGGGATATGTGTTCGCATCTCATTTGGGTCAAAGATGATTCCTTTGTTTTCTTCATTAAAGATAAGGTGTGGGCTATCACATCAGCCTTTAAAGAAAGATTTCAGGGAGGGTTGTCTAGGCCACGTATAGATAAAAACATTTCCAGTAAGTAGTGAACAAAGATACATATTGGAGAATAGGTAAGAAACTGAGGTGGGTGGTCAAGTATGTACAAATACATCCGGCTTATCCTTGCTTCATTGTCAATCACCAAACCCCTATACCCCATCTTACTAATCTGATTACATATATGTGTGACTGAACTTGTACTGTTTATTGTGAAAACAGGCACATTTTATTATATTATATTATATTATAT
>KN484084.1:15976-30523 GCA_000787095.1 Periophthalmodon schlosseri
CGCTTAGCAACGCTGTCAATCAAACCTGTTGCTAACGCTAGCGGGAGCGACCTCGGGGAAAGAAGGCGCCTGATTTGTCTGTTATTAATGTTCATATCTTGAATCAAGGACACAATAGCGAAATAAAAAAAAACAGAATCATGTAGAGCGGGTTAATACGAACATTTTAAGACCAAAATGACGAGGCTCACTGCAGTAGTTACAGAGAGAGGGGCGACAGTTTTCTAATGTAAAGTGAATTGGAGCCAGAGTCGATGGAGCCGGAAGCTGCCCATGATCATCTATGTTGTGACACAGTGAACTAACATGCAGCTGTGCACAGAGCCTGTTGTGTTTGTATTTTAGCAGTTCAATTTGTGTCTGGTTAACTTTCTCATTTAATGGTATTGCATATGATGTAAATATTCAGACTGGATTACAGTACAATTTTGCAAACATTTGTTTTGTTTGACTTATTTCACTAATGTTTTACAGTTTATAAAACAGATAAACAGTAGCATAAGAACATTGGAATAAACATAATAAACAGATTTTTGTCATTTGTAAGCTTATAAATAGACAGTAATGGCCAGAAACAGGCCAAATAGACAATGTCCATAGATAATCATAACTCGAAATAATTTTGAAAAGTAAACAAAATATCTGTGCCAACGACTCCTTTAACTGATGGGTCACTAATGGTAAATACATTTATTACATTTTAGCATCTCAATACTTTTCTACGGGTACTACCTCAAGTTGTTAGCATAACAATCTCCAGTGTATTTAGTATAATGTGGAATTTGTTGCTGTTTGATGTGATCTTTCTGTGGTAGCATTGTCTTAAAGTAGCTAAATGTCTGAAATACACTATCTACACTATCACTCTGTGCCAATCTATATAATATATTTAATAAACAACTAATCAAGAAATTCCAGCTGTCCTCTTCTGTTCCTCACTATATTTTCATTTATGGATGTGTGCCCAAATGGCCTAGCCCACTTGAATGCATACCACTTTGGGAGTTTTGGTGTTATTTACCATTTTACCACTGATATATGTGGTAATCCATGCAAAACTCTCACCCTACTGTATACTAAGCAGCCATTATGCATGTGTCCCAAATGCAGCACTGCACATGCATAAAAGATCAACTTTACCAAAGCCACTCGGAAAGCAATATCCAACAGTGAGCTGTGTATGAAACGTCTGGAGAGAGAGCGAGAGTTCTAAAGACACATCTGGAGGCAGGACCAGACAGACGCTGTTGTTTGTGCCGTCTTTTCACGCTTTGATAGTCCTGGGTTTAACTGGCAAGACTGCACTTTATTGGAGAAAAGCAATATGGTATGCTGAATATTATATGATGCTTTAGTAACATGTACATGCATATAAATGTGCATACATAAACAAGTAGTATTCATTTATAGAGCAGTTGTAATGTTCTATAGAAACAATTCAAAGCATCTTGATACTTTCTGAAACCTATCCTCACGTTAATAACTTATCCAGTCTAAAGGGTTGATTTAGAACCTGAACAAGACCAGGGGCCACATTGATTTGTGCATTTAAGCAAATGTTGGTCAAAACATGAAGGGCTGTTTATTTCACTCATTACTCTTAATTATATTATGCATTTGAAGCACGAGTGCATGGACTTTCTCGTGCACGAGCGCGCGGACTTTCTCGTGCACGAGCGCGCGGACTTTCCCGACCATAGACTTCTATAGACCACAGTCTGTGGCTCTCTGTTTCATCCAACAGAGAGGATGAAATAACGATTGGACTGGACTTGAGAGAAAACTCTTTCCTCAAACGGAGTAGAGCAGTGAGGCTTTGGTTTAATGGGACTAAATGCAGCTCCAAGACTTTACATCATGCACGTATCCCTCCCCCGCTCATGCTCACCGCCCCCTCCTTTGACCATTCACACCTCCGCGTGCACCTATCTATGTGCGTGAACCGGGCCAATCCTCACGCACATATCAGGTGCATACTTAAAAACGATGCACAAACACAGGGAGAAAACAGCTACATTATAGGCTCTATCTGCAAAGATGCACTGCCTAAATATGAGGCTATTAGGCTAAATAATAGTCTGTTATAATTTAAATGAAGAGATGAGTCGTTGCAATCACTTTTATTTTTGTGTTTATTTGTACAGCCTCGTTTAAGCCTTTGATGCGTGATGCTATGAGGAGCGTCTCCACCTCCTTCTCTGCCCCCCGTGTCTCAGTCAAACCCACTGATCATCAGCTCATGTTTAGGCAGATCTCATTCATGAGTCACTTTGTATGGCCCTTTAATGGTGAAGTGGAGGCGTGGAGAGGGCGTGGTCTGTCCTTTTATGGTGAAGTGGAGGCGTGGAGAGGGCGTGGTCTGTCCTTTTATGGTGAAGTGGAGGTGTGGAGAGTTCACGTGTGCAGATTCCAGCTGCAGGTTGGATCTATAAAACAGAGACTGCGTGGTGGAGTGCACACGCAGGGATTAAATTTATGCTTTATGCTATGTCTTAACCAGGCCAAGTTATAGATCTTTGGAGAAGAGAGTCCGCTCACAGTTTTTCAAGAAGGTAAAAACACATGTAAATGAATACATGCAAGATAGATAATGCCATATTCTGGAACATTCCAAGCAAAGCAATAACATCTCCATGGAGACAAGCAGAAAAGACACAAATGGCATATTCAAACAAGCAGGACTAAACCGGGGGCCTCATTTAAGATTGCGCCAAAATTTACTTGAAAGAGTTGGACAAAACACAGATTTCATGTACGTGGAAAAAATGTTGGGATTCATGAAACCCTCTGTACACAGTCTTTTCCTCTCAAAGTTTACACCTCACATTACACTTTAACGCCTCCATTTCACCATAAAAGGACAACGCAAAGTGACTTCTGAATGAGAAGAGCCGATAATGAGCTGATAATGAGCAGGTTTGATTGACACACGGGGGTAAAGGGGGAGGGGCTCAGGGGGAGACGCAGCAGCAGAGGACACAGGCGCGTGGAACTTTAGAGACAAGTGAACTCTGCTTCTCAAAAACAACATTTTAACACGGTGACTTATCCTGTCAATTAAACATTTAGAAAGTAGTGCTTTTTTGAAATGTTTGATGTTTTGGAGAGGCTAAAGAGCGTGACATACACACAGAAGTGGGAAAACATGGACGTGTTTAGTTTTGGTCACGCCGTATCCGCACGCACGCGGCCGTCCCGGGTTTGAGAGAGGGAAGACGAACACGGAATCGCGGTTTGTGTGTCTGTGTGTGAGAGGAGGGAGTATGCCAGCTCCAGACTTCGCGCGCACAATGTTTCATGTCCGCGTTGTTTTTTATAAATACCAACTTTGACATGACGAGCTGCGTACACACATTTCTGACCTTGTTTTGTGCGTGCAGAGGCTTTATAAATGAGGCACATTCAGTTTCAAGTATGATTAGATTAGTAGAGCTACCCATGTACCCATAATAAACATATTGCATCAACTAACAAATGACTTATGTTCTGTCCTAGTTTTGAGGCACTACAGAAGGAGCGGCCCTGTGTTCTTCACCCAGAGGCCTGTGACTGAGTGTAATCAGATCTGTGGGCCACAGTGAGGGGCAGCAGACAGCTTCCTCGTGGGTCAGGTCGTGTTCAGAAGAGCAGCTGTATCCCACCGAAGGAGCAGAGGCAGATAGATGTGGATTCAGCTGTACCAAAGGGAGTTTAGCAGAGTTTTTCATAGTTTTCTTGTTAGTTTTGGTGATAAATCATTAGATAACCGTCGCTGTGGTGACGTAATATTCAATTTCTTTTAAAAATGATCATTTGCAGACTTCGTTTCATTTTTTGATTGCTTAATTAGCTTTTTAACTCCAACTAAATTGCATTGTCTTTTCTTTTGTTATGATCCCCATTAGCTGCCCATTTAATGACCAGTAGTCTTCCTGCAGTTGTCACCAAAGCTTTTAATTACATGGGGAACAATGGAAGTGCACACAAAACGAATATGATTTTAGTGATAGGAAAAATATGTTCATAAAGTACAATCGTTATACAACAGGCATTTCAGTGGTTTGGGGCGACAGTGGATTGGATGGCAGATTGAACCTCAGTGCTTTCTGTTGTAGTGCTATTGGGCAAGACACTTCACCCAGCCAGCTTACATATGTATGAATGTGGTTTGTGATTGATGGAGGGCGGAGAGCATCCTTTGGAGGCTTAAGAAAGGTTATAATTACATTAGTAGTAGTGGGTAAAAGGGTAACACTTTGTAATAACTATCCTTTAATTAAGAACAAAGATTTACTCGTAATGAACAAATAGTTTTATTAAGAATGATCTCTTAACCTGAACCGTAGACTGTATAAAGAAGTGGACTAAGTCAGTGTGACGTCACCCATAGCGTCCGACTCCATCCAAATGAAGCTCATCGAGGCTAGAGCAGTGATACGGGAGAATTTGGAGCCAAGTTCCATATTAGGAATTCCGACCACGAGTGTCATAGCAACCAAAGAGCCAATCTGGAGCACGGCTGTTGAAGGTTACGCCCCTTCCCGCCCGCACCGCTGGTTTAGCAGGGAGCGGGCGCTTAGCAACGCTGTCAATCAAACCTGTTGCTAACGCTAGCGGGAGCGACCTCGGGGAAAGAAGGCGTCTGATTTGTCTGTTATTAATGTTCATATTTTGAGTTACGAACACAATAGTGAAATAAAAATCGCAGGATCATGTAGAGCGGGTCAACGCAAACATTTTAAAACCAAAATGACAAGTCTGACAGTAACATTACAGAGAGAGAGGCGACAGTTTTTCAATGTAAAGTGAATTGGAGCCAGAGTCGATGGAGCCGGAAGTCCACCTATGCTCACTTCCTATTTGGAACGCGGCAGCTAGCAGGTTAGCTAAGTCTGTTTATATATACAGTTTATGACCCTAACCCCTAATTAGGTAGTTATAAAGTTATGTTAACAGCTATATTTTGGTAATATACTTAACTCTGCCTCTCAACTTCATCCATTTATAAATATCCCTCTTTATCTCAACTGTTTGTCTCAGCCACAGCAGAAGGGGCGTCAAAATTTATGCTGTTGCAATTTTGGAGCAGACATGTCTTTCTACAGTGAGAACTAGAACTGACTCCACTCTGTATAGACAAACTGACAAGTCAAATACATCAACTTACAACAGTGAAAAACAGTAAGAAATATAAAAAAATAAATGCGCCTTCCACCTCAGCATGCCACTCCTCTCTCGCGCCTTAAAAAGCACCTCTCCATAACTTTCCAACAGCATCTGAGCTTGTTTACCGTTGCACATGCCAAACTTCCACTCCATTTAAGAAGCCTTCAGTGTGTAGTTAAGTCCCTCCCAAAAGGCAAAGCTCACATTTTGACTCTCTCTGGAGAATACGGCCTGTCAGAAAACACAAAAGAGAGAAAATTGCTATTTCTTTGCTGCGGGAGGTACTGGATTCTCATACTGTGTTTGTTATTTATGTTTAGGGGGGAAGAAGGAATCCGCAGACTTATTCTTGGAGCATTTGTGGTATTAGAAATGCAGATATTCTAAGCTAAAAATCAGATGTTATGAATTTTATATTAAGCATGGGAGTCCTTTGTGGTTCTGGTTTAGATTTGGTTTAATGTAAGGCCAGTTTTGATCCTTTCCGGTGTTGTGGTTTAGTCCTGTTTTAGTCCTTGGTCTAGATTCAGTCCAGGTTTGGTCCTGGTTTAGTTCTGGTCTAGTTGAGGTTTAGTCTCTGTTTAAAGGTCCTATAATCCACAAAATTGACTCTTGTGAGCTTTAAGCCATGTTATAATGTTGTTATCTCATCAAAAACATGCCTGGATTTGTGTTTTGTTACATTCACACGTTTGAGTAATCCTGCATTATTAGTCTGTCTACATCTCCAAAGCTCAAAATGCTCTGTTCCACCTTGTGATGTCATGAAGCAGTAGTTTTCAAGTTAACAGCTACCTCTTACCTTAAGTTCAGTAGAGAGTCAAATCATCCAAATCATCCAAATGAACCTAATGAAGGTGTATGGAGTTTAAAAACACAGTGGAGCACTTCCTGTATCACTACATCATCCAAATGAACTAATGAAGGTGTATGGAGTTTAAAAACACAGTGGAGCACTTCCTGTATCACTACATGACATCACAAGGTGGAACGGTGTGTTTTCTGTTTGAGAGAAGAACTCAGACTAAATATGCAGGGTTTGGCACCTACTTGTCTCCATGGAGATGCTGTTTATTTGCCTGGAATGTTTCACTGAACGGCATTATCTCCATTGAGACAAGATGATCAGTTTTGTTGTTTTTATTTCTGAGCTATAAATCCATTTGAAATTCATGAAATACGAGACAGATAAGTTTAATGCCCTACTGTTGAACATTCCAGATAAGCTATGACATATTCACTGAGACAAGCAGGTAGCAGATCCCCTCCTGAAAAGTTACAGAATGCACCTTTAAACTATTTCTTAGTAATTCTTCTTCTAAATATTGTTTAGATGTTCTTGGTTAGGTCAACATTAACTTGTTTTAATCCTTGAAGTCCTTATTTTGATTCACAAATTATGAATCTATATATCCTACGTTGTCACTCTATATTAGCCAATTTAAGTCCTAAGAAAAGAGCTGTTTCCTGAGCTGCTAATGAGTCTTGAGTCCTAAAGCATTATCTTAATCGCTTGCACGGTTGAAATAACAGCAGGACTAAGGGTGAGAATTTAAACATCCGGCAAGAATAAAAGAAAGTGACCAAAGAGCTATGCGATAAGTGCGTTTGAAGTGGCAGAGGACACAGAGGAGCTTTGCCTGTGTTGTGTAATAGCTACAGATGGTATCTCCCAGTATTTGGTGTAAAGAACAGACTTTGATAGAAGACCCGGGCGTCCCTTTAAGAGAGATCCAGGGCTTTTCCTAGAAGTGCCCCACCGCCCAGCGAGTGTGTGGGGTCAAAGAGCCTCAAAGGGGGGCAGAGCAGGAGAAGTCATTACCTGTGCTGTCCCGTGTGAGAATCTCCACAAGGTAAGGGGGGGGAGAGGGGGGAGGGCTGCTGGGATTTGGTGGGATTTGGTGTTCACATGCAACGCTGTGGTCCTGACAAAACCTGCTTTCTGTAAATGGAAGTGCCCAAGTGTTTAAATGCCTGGCGCACTTACGTGTAGCCTATAATTACAATGTTCAGTTTGCTAATATGGATTTAAATTATGAATGAGAAATTAGAAGAGAAAAAACAAACAAACAACATATTAAAACTATGTGGGAGAATCCATTTTCAATCAGTATAGATTCAAGATGATTAACAATGTGAACAAATTTTGACTTCTGTTGAAATTCTCTCTCTATGAACAATAATAACTTCCAAGCACAAGACTGTTAATTGTTTGAATAATAATAATAATAATAATAAAAAACTGGTCCAATGACAACTATTCTGACACAGTAGAAATCAATTATCCTTAAAGAGGGTGTATTATGCTGAATCTATTTATTTATTTATTTTTCACTTTCTACCATGTTCCAATGTTGTTCCCTCATCAAAAACAGGCCTGAAGAGGTTTTACATGTCATCCATGCATGTTTGAGTAATTTAGCGATCTCTCCTGGGCCCTATTGGAACCCGCCTTACAAAAGCATGACACAAAACTATACACTATAACAACTTGACGCTGATTGTATTGTGATATCGCTCTGAAGGGGGAGTGACTTAACACAGAGAGCAACGGGAAGGGGGACCCAGAGCGTAAAAAACGAAAGTGAAACTTATAAAACATGTTAAGACGTTGTTTTCGGCAAATATAGCATTTTCAAAACAAGAAAACTTAACACGCTGAGTTAAGTATCTTATGTGTTATGTGTATTGTTTTTGATTATGTAAAATGAACCTAAACCCAAGATATCAGCATAAAGATTTCCGTGATACAATATGGTTCTTTATGTACTTGTTTGGCCCTTTCTATAATTGAGTTTGAAGTGTCTGCGCAATAACAAAACTAGGAGAAAAGACCGATCCAAATGGAAGAAGAGCATATGTGTTTTTAGCAGTGGTGCACTCTGTGGTCACAGTTTGGTGTGGGCCTCATCATTGTCACACCCCGAAGTGTTGTTTACAGTGTGGGAGTGAGTGATGAGGAGACATAGAGGAGAAACAGAGGGGAGCACAGCCTCTCTCCAGCGCCCCCTACTGACAAGTAATGCCATGCAGAGTTAATAATAAGATGAAAGTCGGGCTTGTAGTCTTTGCCAATGTCTAAAGAAAGATTGCTTTTCGATTTGGGATTAATGCCTTGTCAAACCCATCCACCAAGAAACAAAAACATACTTCTAGAAAAATGTTAAATATAATGCAACACTAGGTAGCTTTTCTGCCACCTGTTTGTCTCCTCTGAGATGTTTACCTTTGTCAGAGATGTTCCACAGTACGGCATTAATGTATCTATGGCCCAAGTCACAAGTCAGATTTATGCAGAGGTGACCCGGCTCCTGGTAAAAATGCATTTTATGGCTTCCTGTGTAACAAAGTAAACTTGAGACAAATCAGTAGCAGACCCTCCGCCAGAAAAGTTACATAGTGCACCTTTAACTGAAAAGACAACTAAATATACTAATACTCTGAGCTCCGTATTGAGCTTCGTACTGCTAACCGTGCTCATAATAACATAAACTGTGGTTATTTTCTTGTTTACACCATCAAGTCAACCTGATAACGTCTTGTATCCATCTGTCCCAGCTTGTTCTAACAAACATAAACAGACTCGTGCAGACCACACACGTGCATGTAACAAGTGCGCACACATGTCCAGGAATGGCATGACTGCTCCAGCTAATGTGCTCCAGCTCTGCTCTGTGTCAAAGACCTTCAGGTGAGCACACACACACGTATACTACAGTCCCACTGGCCCCTCGCTCACACAAGATCTCGAATTCCTCTTCAAATTGTGAGAAATGAGTAATCGGGCTATTGTTCTATTCAATTATAAAGCATGTGTCATATGGTTGTGTGGGATTTTTCTCGTTCCTGGCGCACGAAACGAGTAAGAAAACAGATGGGTTGTTTATCATGACTTCTTACTGTAACACGGACAGGGCCTGTGCTAAAAAGAAATTATAAATTGGACTAAAGTCACTTCTAAGATTTTAACAGAGACATGTTATTCTCATTCCCAGTAGGTCAAGCCTCATGTGAAAGCTCAGAACCTCCAGAATTCACACACTGAGCTGCAGACGCCGGAGGCACTGGAGTTCAGCATTGAAACTAGCAACCAAACGTCAGGGCGGGTATCCAACTTTCAACCTCGGAATTGGAGCTTTCAATTTTATGACACGCACTGTTTATTTGAAGTTTAAAGCACACTTGGTAATAGAGTTGGTTGTTAGCGCACCTGAGATAACAGTTGTAAAATGCGACAGTTCCACTTTAACAAATAATTTCCCCCTTGCCTGTGTGTAATCCATATCTAAAGAAGTCTTTGTCACCAAAAGACCTGCAGCCTTTTTCATGCTCCATCTAATGATGTTTTATCACACTCCAGGCAACGTGTTCACAGTTAGCAGCATGTTTAAAACGATTTCTCCACAAAAAAGAGAAAGAAAGAAACAGAAATCCACCTTGCTTGAGAATGCTTGTCATTTAAAGTGCGGATTGATATGCCGTCTACTCCCTCCCTCTCCTCTCCCTCTCCTCTCCCCTCCTCTTCCTCTTTTCAAGATCTTACATTTTCACTAAAGTCCCCTTCGCTGTGTTATCTTTCAACCAGAGGCACTGAGAGGCGGCTTTGATATTGAAAGCAGGCCTGGCATAAAAGCCAAAGGGTTTAGGGCGAATGTAAATGCTATGGGTTCTCTCAAAAGGAAGATTTCTCCAAGTTAACGAACACCTCAGTCAGTCACGCTACTCTGCTTCTAGGCTGCTTTTTTCCCCGTGATGTGACAAAACAGGAATGAAATTTTGATTTGAAGGAATTTTCCACAGATTTGGGTCAATTGAAGTTGATGAAATATTGTGACACACGCAGAAGCTAAAACAGTGTGTTGATTTTATAGGAATCCTTATGTAGCTTGTTACATCGGGGAAGGAAGGAGCCAGAGCAAGTGGCGTAATCACTTCATTATACAGTATTATGTGTAATTAGACTGACATTTCCTGGAGGATATTGTGCATAGACTGATATGATTGCATAAGCGGCAAGTAGGAGCTTAGAAGTTTTGTGGCTTTCAATGGACGAATATGGACGTTAGCGAAGGTTTAAACAGCGAAGGTTTAAGCACAGTTTGAGAAGATGTCATTAAGCCTGTTTATCTATGGTCCTTGTTATAGTTCTGGTTCAGTCCCTCAGGTTTTCTTGGTCTGGAATGTCTGGAAACTGGAGTATCAAAACAAAGAAAAAACAAAAAAGGGAATGTAAAACAACTTAACTTAATCTTCGGAGATGCTCAGACACAGGCTGCATAAGGAAGGTATGAAACACAAACGTCTCCATTATATACATACTTCATAATAATAGTAAAAATAAATAAATAATGAAATAATAAGAGGAGAATGGAAAGGAAAAAGGGAAATAATACTAGTAATACTAATAACAATACGTTAATTTGTAATGTTTTTTTATTGCACTAAAAACAAGGCTTGTATCTCCACAAAAACTACTCTTGGCATGATGGAGGTCCTCCACCTTCTTGACTCCATGGAAATGTTGTTCTTCTGGCTATAACATTCCACAGTATGCCGTGAAATTCGTCTATCCCCATGGAGAATGTTCCAAAGTATGTTTTTTTTTCTATTTCCATGGAACCATGCTGGTCACGCGTCACCTCCGGAAAGTTACACAGTGTTATTTTTATATATCCTAAATATGCTTCATATTGCTTTCATTTTCTAGTGTGATATTGTCGACACAAAATGATGATTACATGATTTGGCCTTGCATTTGTAGGTCAATGCATTAAACTTTGGCGTGTTACTGTGCCCGTTTTAGCCTTTTCCTGTTGAGATCCGTGTGAAGTACTTCCTCAGTCCATCCTGTTTCCCTGCAGCTATAGTTAACTATGTGTTTGTCCCTATCCGCCCTCTTACATCTCCACTCTCATGTTTTGGTTTTTTCGGACCAGAGTTAAGCACTAAACCAAAGACACTCAACAAAACAACTCTTCCTCCTCACCGACCTTCTTCAAATAGCTCTGCTCTGCACTAATGAGTCCCTGGAGGGTCACACCCCACAATCACGCTTTTCAGACGCCATTACGGACACTGGCGCATCAAAGAGTTAGCGTGAAAACATTAGCATAACCGTCCACTACCTGTCCGTGTAGTGTTTTAGCATTAGCAAAACCTGCAGTCTGCTAATGGGTGTGAGTGTATTTGAAGCTGAGAACAGGAGTCCAGGGAGTAGTGGAAGTTCTCAAGTCTGGACCTTGTTGAAGTTAGGTGTTGCTTTGATGTCTCACTTACTGCGGCCTCAGTCAATAATAGAGTGCACTTTAAGCATTTACAAAGCTTTTTAAGTACATTTTAACCAAAGCCCTTTTTTCAACCAAGACAAGCTTTTTCTTGTCTGTTCAGGATCAATGCGCATAGTGCTAATATTGACATGGCTAATTAAAAGACATGATTATGATGATGAAAACTAAAAGAAAAACATGTTAATTTTATGCTAATGAGTGTTGTTAACAGGCGTGTTATAAGATGAGGAGCTCAGTCGGTAGAGCGTTTGTCCACCGCTTCAAAGGTTGGCAGTTCAAATCCCGCTCTCGACGTAAACATCATTGGTTGAGAGGTCAGATCCACTGATCCACAGGTTGGCGGTGCGATTCCAGCTCCCACAGATGAATGCTGTTGCTGTGTCCTTGGGCAAGACACTTAAACCACCTCGCGTACACTGGTGTATGAATGTGTGTGAATGGGTGAGTGGTTCCTTGATGTAAAGAGCTTTGAGTGTCTTGGAAGGTGGAAAAGCGCTATATAAAAATGTGACCATTTTCCTTGTGTAAAGAGCTTTGAGTGTCTTGGAAGGTGGAAAAGCGCTATATAAAAATGTGACCATTTATCATGAGTAAATGAATAAGCAGATCAAACTTTTACTACTACTACATGATGACACACTCTTCAGTTATAAGTAATTGAAAGAGCTAATATTCATTTTATGTCCTAAGTACTGCATTTAAGAAAACCTGGCAACTTTACAACTCTAATAATTAAAAGTGCACAATGTAACTTTTCTGGTGGGGGGTTCACCACATGTGTCTCAATGGCAATGTTATGCTTTGCCTTTTATTTTACACAGTATGACATTAAACTGATAACTCTTGCATTCTTTCAATTACAGGTGTTTAAATAGCAAAAATGAAAAAAGAAAAGAAAGAAAAACATGCATTCTTACTGTTACCGCGCTTGCCTCTCCACAGATCTGACCTGTAACTTAGTCCAGTAGCGACACCTGCAAGTTTAATGCCAAAAAATGTAACTCATTTGTCATTCTATCTGCTCTTGTCCTTTCAAGGTCAACTCCCATTATACTAACACTTGAATGACTAAATAAAACTTAGTAAAATGATAGTTTAAGATGCAAATACAAAGAGTTTTGCTAATGTGCTTATATCCTGCTATACCTGACTCTCGCACAGGCAAACGTGAGTCTAATCCTGGCGGTCACCTGTCAGGCCCGTTCCATTAGCTGCTAGCGCCGGTGTGGAAGTGCTGGCGGTAGCTGTCTCTCTGCCAGCCCCACTGAGGTTTCACTTTCTGGGACGTCCGCGCGGGCCACAAGGGCACCGGTCCCCCGTCGTCACGGAGCACATCCTGATACATCTGGCAGGTGCCGGGCCCACGGGAGCTCCTGGCTGCACTCGTTTGGCCCTGATGCCCTGCAGGAGCTGTCAGACTGCTCCTTCTCACTGCTGCTTCACGCTAAGAGCTGAAAGTCAGAGGAACACACTGTACTTGACCGGGTCGCTGTCCTTTGCACTCTTACGCCGGGAGAGCTCATTGGTTTGACGGACAACAGGATGGTAAATGGAGTGTCAGTATCAGATGTATGTAGAAAAGTCTTATGTTAGGAGCTCTTACCTAATAGTCAGTGTTGGAAGTACTCAATTTTGTTATTTAAGTAAAAGTACAGATACAGAGGTAAAAAGTTATTCAAGTAAAAGTCAAAGTGTCACATGAACAAATCTACATAAGTAAAAGTATGTTACTGTACCATTTAAAAATGTACTTTAAGAGTAAAAAGTAAAACTATTTCACACAAGTCTTAAATGTAGTGGTATTGATTTAAAAACAATACATATTTCGGTCAACAGTAACAATACAAATCAGTTTCTTAATTTTTCTTATGAATTTTGTGTATTTATTTTTGTTTGCTCAAAGCCGAAGCTTGAACTCGAAAACTTTAGTCAGGATGTTACCACGAACATGGTAAAAATACCCCCTCAAATCATATGAAAAGTACTTTTTACTTTTCAGTTCAGTTAAAAATGTAGTGGAGAAGAAAGTACAGATACCTGCTCTCAAATGTAGTGAAGTAAAAGTAAAAAGTATCCACTGTAAAATGTACTTAAGTGAAGTGCAGACACCTACAAATTCTACTTAAGTACAGTACAGTTTCTTATGGATACTGCTGCTTCCATCTTCTGCCTACAAGTTAATACATGATTTTACTATTTTAAATTTGATATACTGAGATACTTTGATATACTGAGTGAGTTGTTCCAAATGCCGTGTTGTCGGCCTGGGGTTAGACCAGATCATGTATTAAAACATCACCAAAAATCTATTCATAAATGTTATATTCACGCGGAAATATCTAGCAAATCTGATGTTTATATCGACCCTGTTCACAGGACAACCCACTGTAGATTGTGATGCACTGTTTGAATGATCTTGACCCATAACAAACTCCCTCAACTTTCTGTCAAGACTTACTTTCCCCTCCCCGCTGCCAGATGGTTCGTCAAGGATGCAATTTTCCAATTTGCTCAATCTGTCCTCTGCCCTTCAAGGCTGGGTTGTCAAGCGCATTTACCTGTCTCCGCGCAAATCTTTGTGTATTCTCCCCGTTTTGAAGTGCTATCTCGCCTGGCAGCTCAAGTGGCAGTTGTCTTTAGCCTCATTGTTCAATTAGGGGGTGGAGCAGTAATACTCTTGGTCAAAATAAAAGCTTTTGTCATCCATCGCCTCGGTAAATGATACTTCTTCCCCCTCCTGTCGGCTCTGTGACCTTGTTGTTGTGACCCTGTTAGTGCACTGAGAGAAATGCTTTGTGGAAAGGGGAGTTTGGGAATAAGTCTGGGTATTGTCTGCAGGCAAGAACAGAGACGGGGATGGATAGATGAGGGAAACAAATGTGTTTTGTTTAACCAGGTGAACTCCATAAGAAAATGTTGTGCTAGCAGTTTGTGAGATGTATGGCAGGTATAGCTGATGGCACATTCAAGGCAAGGCGAGTTTATTTGTATAGCACAATTTTTACACAGAGTAATTCAAAGTGCTTCACAGAATAAGAAAGACATTACAATCACAATACAACAAATCAAAACAGAAATAATCACAAATAATCATCATAAACTTAACATTAAAAGG
>KN484084.1:35385-58493 GCA_000787095.1 Periophthalmodon schlosseri
ATCATAATATGTATAACGTTATATCATTCTTCAGCACTGGGTCAGCATTTACACATTTTTAGGTGCTACACTGCATTGTAGCATCTAATTTAGAGAAATTCCTTGCTTAAAGATGCACTCTGTAACTTTTCTGGTGATGGGTGTGTTAGTTAGTCTCCATAAGATCAATGTTATTCAAAAGTAATGCATTAATAGGCCTGTCACGTTCGCAAATTTTGAACAATAAGTCGATATAGTAATTATCATGGCAAGCCAAGGCATTAAGCATATCTATCTCCATGACGACAAGCCGATGATACCACTAGCCCAGGTTACATGTCACGTCTGTGGAGAAGCGAGCCCGCTCACAGTTAGAATACATGTTTTTCAAGGTACTTTTTTAGCAATTAAAACACCCATAATTGAATAATTGCAATATAGATAACAGACCCCCATCAGAAAAGTTACACAGCGCACTTTTTAACTCTCTCTGGTGCCTACATAGAAATTATTTTTTATAATTTCATTAAATAAAGTGATGAGAGGACACCAAAAAAGATGTATTCTTTAAGTGCTGCGAAGCTAGGGCATTGTTGTGAAGACCCCATAGCTGGACTAATTTAACAAAAATATAAAACGTTTACTCCAGCTCTTGCCTATCCAAAAACGTGACTCTGATTCACTTCTCTCTCCCCCTCCCTCTCTTTCTCTCTCTCTCCTCAGTCTCGTGTTCCTCTTCCAGCTGATTTTCCCGTGCGTAAAAGCCCCGTAGCTCCGTCTGCATTCCTTCCCAATTAAGCCGCCATCATCTGATTCCAATTACTCTAATTATAGCAGTGAGGGATGCGAGCAGAGCCGGAGAAACAGCTCACAATGACGAGAACACGAGGCTTCACACTTGGGCGAGTGAGACCGGCTTAAGGTCAGACCACTGGGAAACAACAACAGTAACCAACAACAGAGAGAGAGTGGAGTAGATTTGAGTTCGCCGAAGTGCTCCCCCTGTGCAGTAAACGTGGATTTGGCATCTGCAAGGTCACTTAATACAGCAGTGTAATGTTATGGCTTATCACCTTGGACAGGACAGTACTTTGATAAACTGACCAACGTACGGAAGGTTAAAGGCCCTATATTACACAAAATTGAGCTTTAAGCCATGTTATAATGGTGTTACCTCCTCAAAAACAAACCTGGAGTTGAGTTTTGTTTCATTCATACGTGTTTAAGTAACCCTTTATTATTAGTCTGTCTACATCTCCAAAGCTCAAAATGCTCTGTTCCACCTTGTGATGTCATGAAGCGGTAGTTTTCAAGTTAACAGCTACCTCTTACCTTTTATTCAGTAGAAATAAAAGGCAAATCCAGGGCTGAAATCATCCAAATGATTCTAGTGAAGGTGTGTGGAGTTTAAAAACATAGTGGAGCACTTTCTGTATTACCAGAACTCAGCCTAAATATGCAAGATTTGTGCGTTAAACATGTGTGAATGAATCAAAACACAGCTCCAGGTCTGTTTGTGATGAGGAAACAACATTATAACATAGATCAGAATATAGCGTAATATGGGCCCTTTAAAGTATATTTTATTGTCTCTGTGGTGAAATTAGTCCTCCACATTTGACCCATCCTTCAGTGCCACTGGGGTAAGCTGTCAGAAGCAGGGGGGGCCCATGTCCAGATCTTGAGTTAGGCTTGGTCATGATTACCCTAGCGGACTGGAGGATTTTGGCTCCATATTGTATGAGGGCAGATTTGCTTTTTACCGCTCTCCAATCAGCCATTTTATTATGACCACCTGCTCAAATTACTGCTTTGTATTTTAACATCTTCCCAAGGCCTAATTTTATCCTCTTTATGACAACAGGTGCCAAGATGAAGAGTCCTTAAGCTACGGGCATGTCCTGGATGGTAGCGAGTTGGACACAGAGCGCACACACTGACAACTATTCTTATTATACTGACCTTATTCCGCCCCGCCCACTTTTGCCGTAAATGAAACTAAAACACACTTTCTTTGTCGTCATACTTCACATTCCCGTTCATTTAACACACTTTCTTTGTGGTCATACTTCACATTCCCGTTCATTTAAATGGAGAATTTGTGAAAAGTTTTGCCAGTACATATTTGAAGAGGTCTAAATGACTTAGCAGGTTTTAAGTCTTAGAAGACCCAATGGAGATGAGACATTTTAATCACTAAAGAGGAGATAACCAAATTAGTTTTTTCAATGTACTAATTGTGAGCATTGAGTTGTGGCTTTTGTTTAATCTTGTTACTCTTCCAGTCCAAAACCTCCATCACATGAAATGCAAAACTGCATCTCATTTGGCAAAGTTACATCGGATACCGTTGTCTATTCATTAACGGAAAAAACGTATCTAGGATTTTGTGTTGCCACGTACTCCGTACAATCCCCAGCATTTAATCCCTTAATTCCTTATGATCTTAATTTTTTATATGGTGACATGAAAGCCTCATTTGAAAGCTGCCACTTCAAACACAGTGCGTTGTTAATGATGCTTAAATGGATCCCTCATTAGTTTTCTCCAGATCACGTTTTTGATGGGCCCAATGCTCTGCTGAAGGATTTACGCAGCGAGCCAGCCCCTTTATACTCCAGTGTTTATTGTGCAGTCTTGTGCAATTGGCCTTGCTATTGCTTCCTGAAGGCTCGCACTTGTCTTTCGCTGTTTAAACGAGTGGAGGGGGTTTGTTTTTTTTTATTTATTTATTTATTTTTACAAGCGTAGCATACGGCCGCGACCACGATAACGTCCTTTTGAATGGCAGTGATAAATGACAGTATTATTATGTAAATGGGAGAGCCTATAGAGACATGCGACGCTTAATTATAGGAGACAGAAAGCAGGTGCGGAGCGGTGTTTATTCAAAGTGGTTGCAGATATGAGTTCCATCTTTTGACCTTTAGCGACACTGGGGTTAAAGCGACCCTCTTTCTCTCTAACTGGTTTTACGGGTGACTTTTCCCTGGAGCGCCCTCACTCCATCAGCGGGACAGTCGTGACAGGGCCCGGTGACATATGTCGGCTCGGCTATGCGCTGATGTGGTGCAAACAAGAGGCTTCCCCGCGTATTACCTAGCAACCACAGGCCTGTATCCTGCCGTCCTTATCACAAGTCACTTCTGATTACTGAGCTCCACTGCCTCTGCTGCTCCAACACTCTCCTCTGTAACTGTAGAAGAAGGTGTAGACACAGTGCCCGGCAATGAAGGCACTTGTTAACTTTAAAGTAACAATCTTCTAGCCTGGCCGGTCAGGACTACATGCTGTTTATTTTTTATATTTCTGTGTAGTCTGGTATGCAGTTTTGTCTCCCGAGTTCAGATGCGTGCGCTTGACAGATGCGTTAGCCATCAGCGAAACATTTTGGCTTGTCTGTACCGCGATAAAAATGGCGGCTTACGTGTAAAATATAAACTAGGCCTGTTCAATATATGCAAGCTGGAACAAAATATTTTGGGTGCTTTTTCTTTGCAAAATTGGGCAGATTTTTGTTATTTTGGTTGTAATACAATAAGATTTGAGCTGTAGAGCGTTGAATAAGTCACTTCTATTGCTAATTATTGGTTCCTTCTGCGATGTATTTCTTGCAGCTCAGGCCTTTTGATGATTTTCTATTTAAAAATGTTTTATTGGGATCATCTTGCTTCATTTTAATTGTATCAGTGGCATAAAATCGTTTGAATATTATAGTTTATCGCAATATATGTCTCTATATATAACAGAGCACTGAGAAACATGGCAGACTTCAGTGGAATCATCGGGTGGAGCACTAAGAACCGTTAATGTGCTGTGTGAGAAGTTTGATTTTGTTGTAAATGATAGATCACTGAAATAAACAAGCCTGATTGTTTGGCTTTTCAGAGTTTGGCCGAAAGAAGGCTTGGCTAAATGTTCTGCTTTTGCTCTTTGATTGTAAATATAGTGAATATAAAACAAGAGTACAAAGTTGCAGACTATAAAAGTGGCTCTTGTGGTCCCTTTTGTTATACGCAGCGTTTTGAGAACTTTTTCCCATTCAAAAGGCATAATAATTTGTTTAATCACTATGACGATGGTTCTAATTTTTCATCATTCCGAAACTGGATAGGGAAAACTGGCTCCTGTCATTTGGGAGTATGACGTTCCATTCTAGAATCTGAAAACCACTAATGGGGAGTGAAAAGGAGTGAATGGAAGTAAATGTGGAGTGAATAGGGAGTGAATGGGGTTGAATGGGAGTGAATAGGTGTGAATTAGGGTTAATGGGAGTGAACAGAGTGTGAATGGGGTTGAATGGGAGTGAATGGGGAGTGAATGGAAAGGCTGTTGCGACTGAACTCGGTGGGAGTCCAGTGTGGGTCGTTAGCTTGCCTCCTCTCTATCATTAGTGTCCATAACAAACACATTAGCTCCTGCTGCACCAGGCCTCTTCCAGCCCATTTAGAGTGATAATTAGACTGTAACAAGCAGCCAGACACACTATATAGGTCATCCACCGCTAATGATGCTCTCACCAACAACATTTGGCTTGGTTTGGGAAACTTCTGGCCAGTTATTTTTAAAAACAGATTTCAATTGGTCAGCAGAATCTCTTAGGGAATGTGTTTTAGTTTCTACATGTGGCCTAAACCAGAGGATTTCAAGATATGGTATGCGTCCAGAAATCTGACTATTTTATTTGAATTTTAGTCCTGGTTTAGTCCATGTTACAGGTCAGATCTGTGGAGAGGCTAATCTGCACACAGTAAGAATTCATTACCGTATTTTCCGGACTATAAGTCGCACTTTTTTTCATAGTTTGGCCGGGGGTGCGACTTATAGTCAGATGCGATTTATATGTGAAATATATGTTTTTTTTCTTCATTATTATGCATTTTTTTGACTGGTGCGACTTATACTCCAGTGCGACTTATACTCCGGAAAATACGGTACTTCTTACTGTGGATTTCCTTTGCAATAAAAACACATACAGTTGAATAAATGCAAGATAGATATATTTAATGCCATACAGTGAAAATTCCACGGCAAAGCAATGGCATCTCCACGGAACATACTCGTAACTGACCTCCCAACAGAAAAGTTACTTAGTACACCTTTAATTTATATCAAGATGGAAGTCTGTTACATAATATTTTCTGCCTATATATATATATCATAATTGTGTGTCATATTGGAAGAAATATGAAGCTATTAACATACAGCCCTGCATAGAGCACATTGAAATGGCACCATAGTATGTGAATAAATATGTGCACATTTTCAAGAAGCAGATGTCGATGTAAGAAAAACAAACACATCACACTTAATTACAGTATAAGGCAGTTTGTCAGGTCTGTTATGCCTAAGTCAAATCTAAGAATGCAAAAGAAGTGTGTATCTTTACCTTGAAGGGATTACATACAACTTAATATGCATATCCTTATGTTCAGTGTTTCATATTGTGGCTTGAAAAACACAGGAACCTAAAACTTTCAAGAAATATCGTTAATTACCAAAGACAACAATTTGTATCCAGATCTCTCGCCTTTTTTTGGTCTAAGAACCATATAGAAGCAACACTTTTTTTGTTCAGTCATGCACGTTGCTGGATAAGAACCCCGTGGAAACAACTTCCAGATAATTGTTTTTTTTCTTTATTCAACATAAGAGTGAACAAAGGGACTAAGTGGCTGTTGCTAAAAGGTCAGACTTAAACTCCGCGTACAGGGCTTTTAACTCAGCTGGTACAGTGTTTGTCCACTGAGCCGAAGGTTGGTGGTCCGAATCCCGCTCTCGACGTAAACATCACTGGGGCGATTCCAGCTCCCAGAGAATACTATCGGTGTGTTCTTGAGCAAGACACTAAACCCATCTTGCCCCCCGGTGTCTGCGTTCACTGGTGTATGAGTGTGTGTGTGAATGGGTCAGTGGTTCCTTGATGTAAATCGCTTTGAGTGCCTTGAAGTTGGAAAAGCGCTAATTAAAAATATGACCATTTACTATTATCATTATGTTGGCTTCGTTATTATCTATTTGTTGTGTTTATTGTGTGATATTAGTTTGGTGGCTCAACATTTAAGTCTGGTTATGCTATAATACGCATTACTGAACCAGTGCCTTGAAGACACTGCAATAGTTTTCTTTATTCATTGCATGCCCTATATGAAAGGCGTCTCTTTTCCAATAAGTGATTACTGATCAGATATAATCAAATGTGCATATTGTGGCTCTGGTTTTCTGCTTGAAATGGAAACTAATACCCCGCATCTCCTTGATAATTGAATATTGTCACATTTTTTCCATGGCTGAACCTGAGCCGTGTCACATAAATGTTGATTTGTTCTGAGTGGCTTTCCTCGCTTCCAATATTGCTTTTTTATTACTTTTGTTGTCGCTGTTTTCCATCGAGAAATAATTCTTTAATATAAATTTCAATATTTCTACCTCCCACTATTGTCATTTCTCGCCTTGAACGTGGCAATGCTAAAACGGGCTGCGTATTTCTGTTGTACTTAGACATATGATGCCGTATCCTTGTTTGGTAGTTTTTATACGGAAGCCGCCAGTGTTCCCCGGTGACTTGTGGCACATTAAGGAATAACAAATGAGTCCATGACCTGAGCTAGTTATCCCACGTGTGTTTGGGGAGCGCGGGCTGTTTGCTTTTGCAGTAGATTCATAAGTGAAAATTGCATTGCGTCTCCATTTTCCGAGCAGGTGATAGAGTGTGCGGGCGAACAAAGCACTTGTCACTGCGGTGTTCCTGATGATGGCGCCGCGCGTACACATCCTTCCTGCCATCTTAAAGCTCCGACTGACGTGTCAACATATGGCTGCTGTCTGCGGTAAAAGCACAGTGAAAGAATAGGCTGTGATGTCTGCACTTGAAGAACGAGACATGTAGACCTATGGGGTTTGTATTTTAAACATAATACGAGTGATGTTTAGAGTAAATGAAAAGCCAAAAGAGCCTGGATGGACTTTTTGCTAAATGGAATGTGGCCATTTGCAAGTAAAATCTCTGTCCCATAGCATGAACAAATCAAGCTGCTCATTTTAAGGCCCTATATTATTTTTTCCCCATTATTTGACCACAGTTTTGTGTTGCACCTGTACAGATATATTGTATAAGCAGCTCTTGAGGTTAAAATAAGTCTGCTGTGTGCTGTTTGTTTGGAATGCATAAGGGAGGTTAGGTTGACTTTGGACCACTACAAACCATTGAAAATGACTATGTTTTAATTTGAAGCCGAAATCTATTTTGAACTGTCAGTATCATGAAAACATAAAGATGACTGTATGAATCAGACTGTATAACGAAGTGGACTAAGTGAGTGTGACGTCACCCATATCGTTCGGCTCTAGTCAAATGAAGCTCAGCAAGGCTAGAGCAGTTATAGGGACGAATTTGGAGCCATGTTCTATATTTTGTAATTCCGACTGCGAGTATCATAGCAACCAAAGAGCCAATCCGAAGCAAGGCTGTTGAAACTAAAGCCCCTTCTTGCCTACACCGCTGGTTTAGCTTGGAGTGAGCGTTTAGAAACGCTGTCAGTCAAACCTGTTGCTAACGCTAGCGGGAGCAACCTCAGGAAAAGAAGGCGCCTGTTTGGTCTGTTTTTACTGTTCATATCTTGATTTATGGTCATGATAGCGAAATAAAAATACCAGGATCATGTAGAGTGGGTTAATACGCACATTTTAAGACCAAAATGACGAGCCTGACAGCAGCAGTTACAGCGAGAGGGGTGACAGTTTTTCAATAAAAAGTGAATTGAAACCAGAGTCAATGGAGCCAGAAGCGCACCCATGCTCACTTCGTATTTGGAACGCGGCGGCTAGCAAGTTAGCCTTGTCCATTTATATATACAGTCTATGGTATGAATAGAAGTCTTAGATTACAATCTTGTACTTACTTGGTTTTCGAGGATTATAAATTATTAGTGCGGCCTATTTTGTTAAATCCAAACAAACCCATAGCTTACGTTTTGTCAGCCCATATGTTTTTACTATACAATAAAAAATCCAAACTCCTCTCACACACATCTTCTTTGTCCACATTTTGACCTGGCAGCCTGCGTATGTGCTCACAGCGGGGAAGGTTTTATCACTTGTTCTGAGGCTAATCTCTGTCCCTAAACTGTGAGAGAACATTCCACTCCCACCTGCTCCGTCCAAGGGGAAAGTCCACACGGCCTTTTGAAGTCACTTAACATCCGCCTCCACGACCCATTTCTCCCGTGTACAGCCCAGTTAACATGCATGACCGTTTTATGGAGCGGCTAGCCTCTCCGAGCGCTCCCGACATGGCCTGTAACTGTTGTATAAGAACTGAATGTGCACTGCAAAAAAAAATCTAACTTGACTTAAATTTGGAATGTGATTTTAGCTTGAGTCATTTTATCTCTATCCTTCCTTTATACTTAGTCGGTTTCACTTACTTTACTTTAAAATGTGAATACTTTTTTTCTATTTGGGGTGACCACCTTCTTGTCTCCCTGGAGATTGTTTCACTTTGCCAATAGGGTTCCACTATATGATATTAAACTTATCTGTCTTGCCTCAACTTCAGGTGTTTTATTGCCAACAAAAATATATGGAATAACAATCATCTCTGTAAACTGTAACCTGTAGCATTCTTTTCTCCATGGGGAAAGATAAGTGTAATATATTGTGGAACATTCCAGAACATTCCAGAAAAGCAATATAATGTCCATAGAGACAAAAGTGGCGGAAATGCTACCAGAATAATATTATTCTAACATTGGTAAATGGTCACATTGTTATATGGTGCTTTTCCACCTTCAAATCACCGAAACCACTCGCCCATTCACACACACATTCACACACCAGTGTACGCAGACACTGGGGGCGAGGTGGGTTAAGTGTCTTGCCCAAGGACACAACAAAAGCGTTCATATGTGGGAGCTGGAGTCACACCGCTAACCTGTGGGTCAGTGGGTCAAACCGCTCACCCAATGATGTTTATGTCGAGAGCGGGATTCAAACCGCCAACCTTGAGATCATTGGACGAACACTATGATTTATTTATTTGTCTATCTATCCATCCATTTAATAAGAACAACATGATAGATAGATTCATTTTAAGTTGTCATGTTGTTCACGTTTTTGCAGTTTGTCCCTCGTGACTTTGACTGGCATGTTGAGACCACATGGGCATTTTCTCTTTCAAGTGTGCAGGTTACTGAAAAAAGAAGAAGAAAAGAAGGAAGGAAATGTGAATGTGGATAACCTTTTGCACATGCTGGCTGCTTTGTTGAGGTAATGGTCGTCCTGCTTCACTGGCTGCAATCAAACAGGCCAATCTCTATAGCATCTCATGTAGTCAGCGGCTAAACAAAAGCAGCATTTTCAAATTACCCTTGTTCTTTTTCATTGATTTGTTTGCAGATAAGCACTTGATGCACGCTGTTTATTTTAACTGTGGTACTTGTATGCCTGACTACAGAGCTTGACCTGAGTGAATGTTGTGTGTGAAGTGGACAGTTGCAGAAATGAACTGATGTGGAAAAGGCAAATGGTTGTTAAGTCAGAGAAAATCAATATGTGAAGTGTTATATTGTTGTAATAATGTTTGTTTACATGGCTTTGTTTTACAAGCTACAGAACACTGAATGTTTTTGTCCATACCACTGCAATGTATGTCCATGCTTTTGATTATCACAGATGGGCCTACACACGTACAAAATACCCGATGCAGCATTTCTGTTAGCTTTCCTTTTGCTTTGTCTGGAATATTCCGCAGTAGGGCATTAAATGTATCGAAGCCATCTTACATCGATTCATTTACAGTGCTTTATTGCTCAAAAATATCTCCTGTATGCGGGCTTGCCATTCCATGGATCTGACCTGTAACTTGGCCCAGAAGTGCACACCTACTTGTCTCCTTGGAGATAGGTTTAATTCCAGACATTCCAGGTGGTTGTAGCAGTCAGCCACCTGGAATGTCATACACTAGTGTACGCAGACACTGGGGGCGAGGTGGGTTAAGTGTCTTGCCCAAGGACAAAGTGACAACCTGTGGGTCAGTGGGTGTTTATGTCGAGAGCGGGATTTGAACCGCCAACCTTTGGATCAGTGGACAAACGCTCTACCAACTACTGCCGCTACTGCCGCCCCAAAGTAGAAATAGTGGTATAGTTTTGGTAAGCAAGTAGAGTGACAGCAGTAGTATAGTAGTAGTTGTAGCAGAAACATCAGCATGGGGACTAGAATAGCAATAACAGAAGTACCTACCATTAAGTTTGAAATACCAGTACTTTTTGTTGGTACAAATTTCACTTCTTGCCTTGCCAGTATCGCTCGCCTCTACTTGATGTCAGCCAGGAGGAATTCAATCTCGGAAATGATATCATGAATGATGCATAAGAAGGGAAAACGCATTTACCCTGGCGACAACACAATGAGCTGTTGTAGCAAACACCCTAATGGAAAAATATGAAGGTTAGCCTGATGAAAATATATTACCCAACACGCCATGCTCTCGTGTGAAGGTTGTCCCACCTTAAAGCTCCGTCAGAGGACATAACCTTGGATTATTAAAAAGTCCACCTCAAATTCTCTTCTTAAGCGTTGTTATGATACAAGGTTTGTCTTAGTTTTGCTGAGGCTAAGGCCGTATGCGTGTCTTCTATGTTAATAATGGATTTTTGATATGAGCTCCACATGAAATTTTAATCTCTTGAATATTAGCTCACAGAGAGGAGATACAAAATCAAATCAGGGGTCGTGATTAAGCGGGTGAAGCGCATATCGACCTATTTAAATTCACATTAACCCACCATCAAAATGTGCGAGGCGTGACAGTGATGGCACACACACAATTTAGAGGTATTGTGTCTGTTTGGTGTAGTTAAGGTGTCGTCTCTGCACACAGCAGAGAGACCATGACTAAAATAAAATGTTAATATGCCTGGTGTTGGTTTATGGGTAAAAACATGTCACCTGCATGTTAATTAGGCTACTTTTATGTCTGCGCTGTGTTTAGTGCTTTGCGTAGAATGTTACTGGACTTATCTATCTCTATGGAGACGGAAAAAGGCCAAGTTGCGGGGCATATTTGTGGAGAGGTGAGTTTGTCAAGGTATTTTTTAGCAATAAACAAATCCAACAATTGAATGAATCCAAGATAAACTACGTGCAAAGGAAAAAGATCTCAAGCAGGTGCATAAGGTGATAAGTTTAATGCTATACTGTGGAATATTTCAGGTCTCCATGGTGGCGGACACTCCACCACCAGAAAAGTTAAATAATGCACCTTTAACAAAATAAAAAATAATGAGTAGTAAAAGGAAAAACAAAAGTTGATTTAAGTTAAGAAGAAAAGTGCAAATGCCACGTTCTTGCATTAAAGCGCTGCCGCTACATGCTGTTTCCTTAAAAGAAATCACCTTAGCATCTTCATATGCATCATTGTTAGTCTTTAAATGCCACATCTCAGGACGCCTTCAAACTCAGCTCACAGCCAGAGGACTGAACAGTGCCTTATGCTGAATGAATATTTCACCAGCTCCAGCAGCAGTGAGCGGAGAGCAGCCGTTAGCGTAAAACAAAGGCCCACTGCTGCGTTAGCATATCCACCAACCTACAATACATCACATCACCACTTTTGTTCTTACGCTGCATCTATCATTTCAGACTAATGCAGACAAGCAAGCCATTCAACACAACTGGACAGATTGATTGACATTAGCATGGATTTTAAGGCTTTTTGTTGTGTTGTTTTGTGTGAAAGTAAATAAAGTAGTGCCTCTGGGCTCTAGGATACACTTAATTGTCATTGGCTTAGATTGGAGTCAAGGGAAGAATTTGCTATAGCTTAATAATCTTCCAGTAATGTGCCACCATTGTCAGCCAAGACTGCACTGAAGTGAATTTAAGTTTTAAGTTTAAGTGTAAAGGGTACACTAGCTCTTAAGTCTGATTTCGGCTTGTTCGTCGTGACACTTCACCCGATCGGCTTCAAATGTTCTTCTGCACGTTCCACCTTTTCCTGATCTTTTTCAGCGAGAGTCATTCCAGATTGATAAATGTGTAGAAGTCCATTCAGAGTGCCACATACAGTATTTCCTTAGATTAGTTAGCTAGGTTAGTTCAATCCAGGAACCGTTATGAGGGAAAACCAGGGCCTTAGTGGAGGTCTACTCTCCCCATTTTCTTACCTTCTTTTGTGTGTGTTTTTGCGCAATCATACTCCTTGTTAGAGATTGACCGATATGGGTTTTGTCATGGCCGATGCCGATACCGAATGCTTAGAATCCAGAGAGAGTGATGGCCGATAAGTTCTGCTGATATTTTTTCAGACAATATGCGGGGCCGATTTTCATAATTTTCCCCAACTGATCAATTTGCACCGAAGTGTTCAAATAAAGCTCGGCCAAAACAAAATATCGTTCTGCGCTGGAGATTTAAGGCCAATAGCCCATGCACTAAAAACTGCAAATATCGGCCCAATATATCAGCCAAAGATATATCAGCCTATCGCTACTCCTTGTTCATACTTAAAACCAGCTTAAGACTTTTGCACAGTGTTATATTGCGCTGTGCTCTGGGCCCACGTACGGTAATTTGTATGTTTTTATTTAATCATACCGCACCAGGCTCAGGCCAAATTGAACACGGCACCAACCAATGAAAGTCTAATCTCCGCACCTACGCTCTCCTCTCCACTCTTTATATCTTCATAAGTCAGCTTTTGTGCCTTTGGAGAAACTCGGGAGTAAGTTCTTAGTTTGGGAAAATGCTACGGGGAGGTTAATTAATGGAGATATTATAAGCCGCCATCTGTTGACGAGAGCTATCCATAAAAGATGAGGCACGGTGATCAGTCGACTTGTGCAAAATGGAGGCTCCGTTGTTGGGGTTGGCAGCAGGACTCTTGAGTGATGATGTTTTGGAGTAACCTTTGTGCAGGTAGATTTATTTTGAGAATTTTATGTGTTACTGGGCTCAGGTGATTGCATTCATTAACTTAGAGTCAGGCATCGGCTCTGCTTCAACGCAATTAAATTAGTAAATGTTTGCGATATGCATAGTAGAGAGAATTTTAATGTAGAGTTGGTTTACAGCAACTAATGAGTTTTATTCTAATGTAAGATAAGGACAAACTAGGCTAATGGTTCCTTAACTTTTGAAACCAAGTACCACCGAATACATGGCCTTCCGAGTACCACCAGTGCTGTGTCAGGTCAGATCTACACTCTCATTTTAATATTTCAGTCTTGGATCCTCTAAACTTTTAACCCAGCAGAAATTAAATTGCAGTACTGAAATTGTGAATATTCAGATAGTGTGTTTTGTTCTTTCTGTTTCTGTGTTTTGTTTTTTTTTTCTCCTCCGGCCATCCAGCATACAAATGTGGCATCATATTAAGATTGTTAAAAAGTCATAAAGCAAAACAAAGGTTAGGCGTATAGCCCAGAGTTTGTTTGGATTCCCTCCTACACTTATCTCTCTTCAATTTATATAAAGGAGCCATAGTGTGGAACATTCTAGGAAAAGCAATAACATCTCCATGGAGACAAGCAGGTAGTGGACTCGCCATCAGAAAAGTTATGGCCAATATATATCCTCCATATGGTCAGAAACAACATTGAATCGATATGTTTAAAGAGTTGAAACAGGTCCCTTGTTACAAAGAACTCCACCAACTGGTACCGCCATTGAAAACGTCCCTGTGGCCTTATTCCGTTTATTCTTTCTCATAGTGTTAAAATGCGATTAAACAGTTTCGATTGCAAGGCAAAAATGGCAGTCTTTACACCAAAGTCTAGAATTAGTAGTAGCAGTTGCAGCAGTAGCAGTAGTAGTAGTAGCAATAGTAGAAGTAGCAGTAGCCGTAGTAGTAGTTGCAGTATTTAAAATAAAAGTTAGTCTCCTCAAAAATATTGCTTGCCAAACAATCCAGTTGCTTCTCATCACCTCACGGTTAATATTGCGTAGAACTGGCAGGTGTTTCTGGCTGTTTGTTTAAATATAATATGCTAATTGGACACAAAATGGCCGCCCGAGGTGATGCCACATACCTAATGACACTGCTTTGTTCAAGACAGACGGTTTGAATGGGGAAAGTAAATTTAGTTAGCTCGCAGCTAGCAGCATACGGAGCGCAGTGTCTCTTTCATTGTCCATGTGGTTGTGTGATTGAGCTTGTGTGGGTCAGAAGTGTTTGTGCATATGCTTTATAATGTGGATTTTTATGTCTTATGTGTTTCTGAGCCAAAGTGTCAGATGCTGGGACACAACATTGCCTACAAAGTGCCATCTGGTTGCTTTGATTTACATGAACCTAATACAGGCTACACAGATATGTTCTCTTTCTTATTGGCATCACCGCCGCCAGATAAAGAGTGATAACGTTTAGTCGATTCACGTGTGAT
Organism: Periophthalmodon schlosseri; assembly: GCA_000787095.1. Lineage (NCBI taxonomy): Eukaryota > Metazoa > Chordata > Actinopteri > Gobiiformes > Gobiidae > Periophthalmodon > Periophthalmodon schlosseri. The sequence goes on from KN484084.1 coordinate 49,749, forward strand.
TTTTGGAAGTTGGATGCCTCTTGTGAATGTAATGGTAAAATGAACTAATGCTTTTTAAAGATTTAGAACTAGGCCTGTCACGATAATTACTATATCGACCTAGCGTTCAATATATGTTAGCTAGCTATTTAGAACAGATGTGTATCAGGAACATAAAAGCTATATTTGAGGTAGTATTATATTGTGGCTATGATGAATGCAATAAAAAGAGCATTTACCCTATAACTACAGAATTTGGAGTTTAACATTCCATGTGTGTAGCTTTGTAGTCTCTGCTCACTGTGTAATCATAGACTGCACTACTTCTTGTTAAGGTCGTCAACAAAGTATTGATACTGGAAAAAAAAAAAACATAAATAGGACAAATTGAATATTTTGTCTCGAATTTTCTCGATCTATGTCACGATCCCTGTGATCTTACACTAAGACTACAGCAGTGGTGGATGAAGTACTCAGTTTTGTTACTTAAGTAAAAGTACAGATACAGAGGCAAAAAGTTACTCAAGTAAAAGTAAAAGTATCACATGAAAAAAATCTAGTGTTAAATGTAGTGATATTGATTAAAATGATACATATTTTGGTTGACAGAAACAACACGAATCAGTTTCTTAATTTTTCTTATGAATTTTGTGTGTTTATTTTTGTTTGCTCAAAGCCGAAGCTTGAACTCGAAAACTTTAGAAAAAATAGTCAAAATAAACCCTCAAATCATATGAAAAGTACTTTATACTTTTCAGTTTAGTTCAAAAATGTAGTGGAGTAGAAAGTACAGGTACCTGCTCTCAAATGTAGTGAAGTAAAAGTAGAAAGTATCCACTGTAAAATGTACTTAAGTAAAGTACAGATACATAAAAACTTAAGTACAGTACTTTACTACTTTTACTTCGCTACCTTCCACCACTGGACTACAGGTTAGTATTGACAAAACTACTCGGATTCTGTGTTGAATGACTTTATTGTCTAAAATAAATATCATTATTGTGGTACTGAAATCTGCATCGAGTATCAATCCTCTCCTTCTCTTAGTTTTGAAATGGAGTTTGAAATCTTAGTATTTTGACAACGCTACTTCCTGTACTACTTCTACTGCGTATAAAACAACTCAGTCCTGAAATGGCCAGTGAGACAGATCCAGCCCAGAAGCACAGGGACACTCCGTTCTGTGTGGCGTAGGATATGATAAGGGGAAGTCTGCAGTCAAAGAGCCACTTGATAACAGACAGGAGAGAGAAGTGTTGAGGAAACATTTGACAAGAGCCTCTCCATAGAGCCGTGCGCGATCCCCCCCCCCTCTCCACAAAGCGCTCATCAAAGTCCGGTGCGCTGGCCGGGTGACTGCGCCTGCTGTTCTCCGACCAGCTGACTGTAGTTCTGACAGAATGATGGCTCCTTTGTAGAGCTATACCTTCCCGTCTGGCTCCTGACAAATTAAACTCTTGCTTTTGAAGTGAGTTGATGTGCCCATAAGCTCCTCTCCTGCCTTCATCTTGTTTCCACTTGGTTGGGCCGGTGCTTTTTGCCGACTCAGGCTCCCCCAGCAAAACTTCAAGATGCACCACAACCCGTATAGGAGACAATAGGTATAGGTGCAATCTCGCTACAAGACGTTATCGGACCAAGCAGACAACACTAGCCCATTCTCTTTCGCTCTAATTGTGCTTCTGTGGGCCGCTGGGTAAAAGCAACCGGCAGCCATGGCACACCTATGGGAAGTTTGCGTAGCACCTTTCGTCGATATAGCCATTCCTTGGAGCAACTTGTTTAAAACTATAAAAGTCAAATTTTAAACTTTACTTGCAAGGTTCTCTGTCTGTTCTACTGTCTCAAACTGTTTTTTTTTTTGCTGTGCAGTGTTACCCAAACTGCTTAGCTGACTTCTTATAACCTAATAAAGTAAGTGACTGAATACGAAAATGCACAAGGACCCAGTTTTTCCTTGCAGATGAAAAGGGGTCTAGTTTCACAGAAATCACAATTTTAGGGGAGGATTATTAGATTTTTAGAAATGAAAACCTGAATTATTTTTTTGTATTAAATTTAAAATTTGCAAGCAGAACTTTTCATTTGGTTTCGTCGTGTGTTTGCAAAGAGCATCAATGCAAGAACTTTTTTCATTAAATATTGTAGGACTTGAGTAAAGAAAATAATATATTTTAAGGCAGTGTCCACCAGTAATCTGACCAGAACTGATGAAGCGCCTTGGATGCGCCTACAACTTTTTGTCCAGTTGACAGATTTGACTTTTTCTTTTACTATAGATCATACCTGGATGACTGAGGGTTTACATAGATATTTATTTTTATTGTGAAAAACGAACCAAAACCAATTGAAAAAACCAAAAGGACTACAAACGACAAAACAACCCTACTAATCACCATTCATTGTACAGTCATAAACACATATTTTATCTGTAAAATATAGAGCCTTTTCAATAGGCATTCTCTTTAGTAAATTCTAAAAGTATGAAATTATAATCATTAGGAAAGCTGCACCTCACTATGACCCTACATTTGCCCTTAAGCTTCATAAATGCGTGTGATGCGTTGCCCGCGGTTACAGCTCATATCCGTGCGTGGCTTGTATCAGTTAAATGAACGGAGCCTGGAGATCCCCCTGGGCTGAACCTGAGACTTGTAACACTGACGTCTCTGTTCCCTGCAGCATTGTCAAACCAACGCGCTCTGCTTTAATGTGCTCTATCTGCCTGTCATGTCGGCCGCTTCAGATCTGACTTCCCGCCAATCTGTGCTTTCTCTTCATTCTTACCTTTTAACCTCTAGCAAACTAATATGTCCTACACAATAGCTGCTAATAAATGCTAAATGCTAAATGTTCATGCTAGATACGCAAGCGAGACGTTGATTGGCTTATCCCTAAGTCTGGATATTGGTTTTCAGTTGACAATCTACGCAGTTTGTCACCTGTATGAAGAAGTTATTGCTCTAATTGGAATGTTCCACAGTATGGCGTTTAACTTGTCTATCGCCATGGAGACAAGCCATTGTGGTGAGAAGAAAAAGAAGACATGGTGCCATCAGATCAAGTTACAGGGCAGATGTGCAAATGAACATGCCAACAAAATATCTCCTATATTTTGAGATATTTTTTCCCCACCAGAAAAGTTACATAGTGCACTTTTTAATTTTAATTTTTTTTACACACGAGCAGGTGAAAAATGTAGTTCATATCTTATATTTTATTTATACTGGTAATTTTGCACTAGTTTACTGTCTAAGGGTAGCCTTTACCCATCGAATTCTCATATTTAAAGATGCCCATGTCTTTGTTTCTTGCAGCTCAGAAATGAATAAAAACATTATTTGGTTGTTGTTTATAAATTCACACATTTGCTGAAAAAATCCTGCCTCAAGCTTTGTCAAATAGTTATATCCTAGCGTTCTTGTAACATCTTGTACCGGCCTCTTTCGTCAGCAGTACTCCGTCAGTTTGTGCTTTCTTCTCATTTTTGCCTCCTCTCCTCTGGCTCCTAATCTGTGCCTCGTACCCCTGCTCGCGTCCCTCTCTCTGGCATAGTAATGTTCTCCGAAATTACAGTGAGGTAAACAGAGCAAGGTGTGGAAATGAAAAAGCAGCTACGGACCTGTCAGCCTCAGCATCGGGGCCATCTGTCAGCGGAAACGCCCCAGCGGCCTCCAGCGCCCTGCTTCAGACTTGTCACGCGCGCTGTTGGATTCCTCCTGTCCTCCTGGTGGTAAGGTGAAGAAATGACGCCCGTTGAAAGGCCGGTGATGCTGCGAGCCGTTGGGTTAACCTTGTTCAACCGTGGTCGGTGTTGTGAGGGATCGCCACAGTAAAAATCAGAGGACTTATTCAGTTCAATTCAGAAACTATGGATGCTTTTATATCAAGCTCTGTCATTCACAGCTTTATTTCAAGTTATATTTTGCGCCTGAAGCCAGATTAACTACGCTAAATGATGTAAGCGGCCTTAACCTGACCACGATAGACCACCTGTCCCTTTCCCTTGTCCCACTTATTTAGAGAAAGTAAAAGAACGGAAAGAATTCAGGACTTTTTAGCTGTCTTGGCTTTTAGGGTTGTGATATACATCGGCACCTATGGCTACTTAAATCCCTTAACTGCAATAAGACCATATTGATTTATCCATGAGCTTAAATTTCCCGAGTCTGTTCCTCCATGTTTCACCGCATTGAACAACGTGTCCCTCTTTTTCTGCTATTTGAGGTGGTCAGCCTATATGGTCAGCATCGAACTGCTCATGTTTAGCCACTTTTGCAGTCACAAACGCCCTGGGCAGACTAAGAGAGATGTGGCAGAAATTCCAAAAAATGTATCCACACAGTTACACACATTAAAACAAAGCAAGGTGAGTGAAATGTCTTAGCCTTTAACTTATTATGATATGATTGAGACACAATGACAGTATGGGGTAGGGCTGTCAAAAAATAAATCAAATAAATAGTTTTTAGTATTGATTTAAAAAAAAAAATGACACAAATAGAACAAAACTGGTTCCTTTCCTGAAGACTTTTTGCATGGTCTATGTTAGATAATAATGATAAATTAGACCTATTGTGCTTGAGCCTGCTATAAAGTTATGCTATAAACTTATAATGACATCCATGGATCATTGTGTTATAGTTTGCACATTTTAAATCACAATTTTCATCTAAAACGACTTAGAAAACTGCTGCGTCTAATGGGAGCTGACGTCGCTGTAAACACCATCGCAACAAAGAGCCGTGTAGCTGTTGGCACCTATGGATAGCAGCACGTCACGCTAGCGAGTGGGGCCAAAATGACTCCGCGAAGCTGCCGAATCCTACATATATCACTGATTAAGAAAATAAAACTGAAGAACGAAGCAAGTACAGAGCAGTGGTCGTGTGCCGGTGGCGGTGAAAACGGGGATTGATTGGCAATATGGACTCGAATATAAGCAGCTAAAGATTGTTCAAATATGCAGGAATCACTCCAAAAACAACTTCAAGAGGGTAAATGAGAAAGGGAAACAACTAAAACGTGGTTAAAAGATGGGAAAAGTTGATTTTGCATAATAGGTCTGCTTTAAGAAACTCTTTTGTGTTGAAAATTACATTCAAATCTGTTATTATCATCGTGGTATCAAGTCTGTTCCCCCTTAATATTGAAATTGAGTTATTGAAATTTTAGAGAGCGATGCCCGTCCCCTACCATGATTTATAATAACTGGTGTCTATAAAAGTAAAATGGCATAATTCAGCTGTTCTATAATCGTCAGTGTAATTCAGAAAATATACCCAGGTCCCACCTCAGTTATGGATTCATTCACAGCCTGACAGCGTAAAGATGACATTAAAGAAAATTAAATCTGGTTGAACTATCCATATCCCCATCCTGTCCCTGCACCCCCATTCTCGCTGCTCCTCGGTAACCTTCTCATCTGAGTATTTAGGGCTTTGTGGTGCGTGGAACCATCAAAGTGAAAACCTAGCGTATACTACCCATAATTCCCCTGCAAATGAAGACCTCCCCCATTCACACATTAACCTCCATATTCCTCGCTCCTCTCATGCGCCGTGGAAAAAAGTGCTTTCATTCAGTCTCACGTAAACTCGTAGGCTTAGCCCCGTGAGTGAGTGAGTCAGTCGGCACCGGCGCTTTGATCCGACCTCCTGTCTTGCATTGGGAGAAGCCTATTTGACATAATCCTGAAAAACATGGTCTCCTCGCACATCCAATGAAACTCAAAAGGGAGTCGCAGCTGCAAGCCTCCGCACACCAAAGGGACTTAGCTGCCACTGACACGTGTACAGTCGATTTCTACCGGCAGATTTAATTAAGCCTCATTCACTGCCAAATCCTGTGTTATACAAACTCTACTGAGCTTTCTCAATGGAGCCCCAACCTGCCCTCAGTCCCCACTACGCATGATAGAGGTATTTGGTCACACAGCCACTTATGCTAATCTAAGGTGTATGGATTTTGTACGTGCTTATTTAAAACCTGTTCGTGGATTTACAAAGATTATGTGAACTGTCGTCATACAGTAGCGTTGACAAAAATTAACATAGCATTAGACTTTTTTTTAGGCACGCATTCTTTTTCCAATAACACATTTCTGACAGATAACATAGTCATTATATGATACACTTATCTAAAGTGAAAGCTTTTTTTATAACAGCATTTCATTGACTCCAAACTATTTGAGTTAAGCCCATAGACTGTATAAAGAAGTGGAACAAACTATTTGAGTTAAACCCATAGACTGTGAGTGTGACGTCACTCTTAGCGTTCGGCTCCAGTCGACTGAAGCTCACCGAGGCTAGTAGTTATAGAGGCGAATTTGGAGCCGAGTTCCATTCCATTGACCATAAGTATCATAGCAACGAAAGAACCAATCTGGAGTGGAGTGACGCTGTTGAAGGTAACGCCCCTTCCCGTCCGCACCGCTGGTTTAGCACGGAGTGGGCGCTTAGCAATGCTGTCAAGCAAACCTGTTGCTAACGCTAGAGGGAGATCTCGGGGAAAGAAGCCGTCTGATTTGCCTGTTATTAATGTTCATATCTTTATTTACTGACACAGTAGCAAAATATAAATACCAGCAGTTACAGAGAGAGGCGCCACAGTTTTTCAATAGAAAGTGAATTGGAGCCGATGGAGCCGGAAGCGCACCCACGCTCACTTCCTGTTTCGAACGTGGCGGTTAGCAGGTTGGCTGTGTTTATTTATATACAGTCTATGGTTAAGCCTGCATGTCCTCCTTGTGTTCACACATACATATCGCGTATCAGTGAAATTGTATTACATATAGTGAATTATTGTCACTGGGTGTCTAGATGTCATCCCTGCCAATTTTACTGGTTATATCCCACCCCCCAGAGTTACTAGGACAAGAGTTGCCATGTCTGTTTTTTTTTTTTATAGCAACTAAAAAAAAAAAAATACACCAGATGCCCCTTTCCATTTATCTAGACATCTGCACAGAGACCACGGGCTTTAAACTTCATGTAGTCAGATCAGGCAACTCTTTGACCTACACAGAAGCAATCCATCATCATCACTGCAACAGAGAGACTTACCTAAACCCAAAACAACCAAACTGCATGTCTTTAGTTCTCTTTCTGCTTCTAGTAAATGGAGGAGTAAATGGTTAACTGAAAAAGAGCTGGAGTTTTGCTGCTTTTAGATTAGCGAGGAAACGGTGACGGCGTTCTATGCGCAGCCTTTAATCAGATCAAACGTGTCCTGTCAGATAAGATGACTAATTAATCAGAGGAGGGAACTGGCTCTCCTCTGGCAGACGGAGAGAGGGAGAGGTAGAGTCACTTCCTCTCTACCTCCTCCTCCTCCACCGCCACCTCTTCCTTCAACATCAACTCTCAACAACAACAAACCCAAAGACATGAGACAGGGAGACAAGATCCGCCCCTGGCAAGTCACACAGTCTATAAGGAGTCTAAAGACGCTGTTTACATGAACTGTAGCAAGGCAAGTGTCTTCCCAAAGCTCCAACTGAGAAGAAACAAGCTCCCACTCCAGTCTCTGCACAAGAACGCACACTTCATTTTATGTACACTATACTTTAGTCATTGAATGTAGTTTTTTTGAGATTTTGTTTACTTACTTAGTGCCGTTGGTTAAGCATTCGCCTATAAACCAGGGGGTAGCCAGTCTGATCCCCACATGAGCACGAACTTTTGAACTTTTGAAACGCGAGCTGGAAAAGAGTGATGACGTTATAGCTCTGCCTGGGGTGCTCCACAGAATGGCGTTAAACATGACGACAAGCGTGCGGAGCCACTAGGTCTAGTTACAGGTCGGATCTGCGGAGAAGCGCTTACATTAAGATCGCCGCAGTCTTTTGTTGTAATCGCGCTTTGAATTACTTTGTGTGTTATACAAGTAAGGCACTCAAAGCACTTTACATCAAGGAATCACTCATCCATTCACACACACACACACACTGGTGGTTAGGTGGGTAAAGTGTCTTGCCCAAGGACACAACGACAGTGGATCTGACTGCTCTAACAGTAACGTTTATGTCGAAAGTGGGATTTGAACCACTAACCTTCGGATCAGTGGACAAATACGTTACCAATTGAACTACTGTTGCCCATAGTCATCCGTTGTTGTTAATGTTGTTACACAGTTATTGCAGAGGCCGTTGTGTGTACTGTATAAAGGTGTGTACCTGCAGGTTGCTGTTTGGGCTGATATTAGTTGATGTCTTTATTTGTTGTTGGCTTATTTCCCAGATGTCGTAGTGTTTTTGTGTCCTGATGGAACTTTAAAGTTTCAAGACTTAACAAGAAGAAATGAGAGGAATCACTTTTAATGGCTGCATTTTACCTGTACATGAAACCTTAAGGAATAGTTTTGCGTGAGAAAGTGGACTGTAATGAGATACTTTCACAATAGTATCTGATTTGTAGTAGTAGTAGTGGTAATAGTTGTAGTTGTAGTTGTAGTACTAGTAGTTGTAGTAGTAGTAGTAGTTGTAGTAGTTGTAGTTGTAGTACTAGTAGTTGTAGTAGTGGTAGTAGTTGTAGTAGTTGTAGTTGTAGTACTAGTAGTTGTAGTAGTGGTAGTAGTTGTAGTAGTTGTAGTTGTAGTACTAGTAGTTGTAGTAGTGGTAGTAGTTGTAGTAGTTGTAGTTGTAGTACTAGTAGTTGTAGTAGTGGTAGTAGTTGTAGTAGTTGTAGTTGTAGTACTAGTAGTTGTAGTAGTGGTAGTAGTTGTAGTTGTAGTACTAGTAGTTGTAGTAGTGGTAGTAGTTGTAGT
>KN484084.1:58578-70614 GCA_000787095.1 Periophthalmodon schlosseri
GTTGTTGTTGTTGTTGTTGTTGTTGTTGTTGTTGTTGTTGTTGTTGTTGTTGTTGTTGTTGTTGTTGTTGTTGTTGTTGTTGTTGTTGTTGTTGTTGTTGTTGTTGTTGTTGTTGTTGTTGTTGTTGTAGCAGGAGTTGTAGCAGTAGTTGTAGTAGTATCTGTAGTAGTAGTTGTAGTGGTAGTTGTAGTGGTAGTAGTAGTAATAGGCAAAGAATAGTAAAACACCAAGATATCCTGTCTAGCTAGTATTAAATGCCAGGGAGAAGAGGTGGGTTTTCAGTCTAGTCTGCATTAAAGACAAGGGTAGTAGTAATAGTAGTAGTAGGTAGTAGTTGTAGTAGTAGTTGTAGTAGTATTTGTCAGTGCTGTTAGTAATAGAAATAGATGTGAAAGACTAGCTGGTATTATGAAAACATCACAAGAACAAGAACATAGTATATAGAAGTCAGACAGGTCCCAATGCAAATACCTAGTTATTCCCACAGACATACAGATGAAGTAAAGTTTCTTCTGATCTCATCACTAAGTAGATCCCCGTTGGTTGGTGCACGGTGTGGTGGTAGCTCAGAGACCGCTCCAGATGTTGTACAGTGGAGCTGATTGGGCCAAGCTCCTCGGGCTCTGCCTGACACCAGCTGTGCCGCTCCTCCTCGATCGCAGCAGCCCCTGGGCCATACACACACAACCACTGTCGAACAATGCTCGCTACAAGACTTCTCCTTCACTACCACGAGCTCCTGTTTAGTATGTTTAAACACAGTTACAACAGCTTAAAAAGGCACATAGCCGGCAGGAATGAATTGGAAAAAAAAAACCTTCTACAATCAGCCATAACTCCATGCTAGTTAATAACATCCCTTTACCACGGCACCATTTTATTTCAATTTCATTTTAGTATTTAAGTATTGTTAACATAAATAGACAGGTGCGTCAGGTTATACTGTACAAATGCAATACCAAATCACAAATAAAACTATTAAATTCAATACTCACACACAAAAAAATGAAACAATATACAACCCTCTCCCACCCGTCCTTCCCTCCCAGATTCAGCCACGAACAATTCATGTTTACAGTCATATCCAATCACACGCATCTATCCACATTCAATCGCATCCATCCAAACGCACACACACACACGCACGCACACGCACACACACACACACACACACACACACACACACACACACACACACACTGGTCCAACAGGTCATACCATAGCACAGTCTTTCATTATTGTTTTAGCTGAGTCTTCTTCAATGCAGTCAAGCGTGGAGTTCCAAATTTGGAAAAAAAAAATATTGATATTTCCTGGCACCTGTTTCCAAGATGAGACAGCGTGTGAGCGTTTCGGTAGCTGTGACAGAAGCCGTAAAATTGACAATGTTACAGTTGCCACATAGGGACACGTTCTTCCTCTGCATTTGGCCCGTCTTTCATTCAGTGCCTTTGGGCAACCTAAGCAGTGCAGCAATCGGGGATTCATTACCAGATCTTGAGCCAGGATATGGGTCAGGTGTACCTTGCTGGAGCATTAGCCTACTATGCATGTTTTGGATTGGTGAACCAGTGTCAGGTGATGTATGTGGGAAGTAAAAGCTAGCTGTTACCATTTGCACAATATGTAGTTTTAAATTGGTAATTAATATGCCAACCGTGCAAAGTTTTCATCACTGTGAAACCCATGGAACCACAATGTTTTGCCTGATCGTGTCTAATATATTACCCCACTTTAAGCAATTACATTCACGCTATGATCTATTGAAATGTCATCAAGCCCAAGTTAGCGCTTAAATACTTATCAATAAACGCATAATTCACACTGTATTTTTCTTTGTCTTCCCATAGCAACAAGAGCAGGACCCCACCAACCTGTACATCTCCAACCTGCCCGTATCCATGGATGAGCAGGAGCTGGAGAACATGCTGAAGCCTCTGGGTCATGTGATCTCCACGCGGATACTGAGGGACGCCAACGGGGTCAGCAGAGGGGTCGGCTTTGCAAGGTGGGAGCTTATTTACGCTCTTTGGACCATGTGGTGGTAGCGTTTCAGGGCTTAAAATTGTTGCCGTTGTTTTGGTCATGAACCTCAAATGTTGAACCTTTACATTTCGCTAACTGAAACATCTTTAGAGCAAGTAGCATTAGATTTGGGGACCGAATAGGGCCGTTAGCAGAGTTTTAGTACTGTCTTAAAACAAGATTAAATCACTTTCCACGATCAGCTTTCGGCAGCCATATTTGCCACACTATCAACTTCTTCACTACACAGCACAAACTGACTGTAGAAAATAGGAGCTGTGTATAGTTGGACTCCTAGTTAACCATTTCAGTTTCATTTTGAATTAACTGAATATAACAGAACTCAAAGTGTGCAGTTGTAGGAGAAAAAAATATTCACATTTTAAGGCATATGCAGAGTAAGAGTTGTTTCCATTGGCAGGATGCTCTGGAAGTTTAAGTACCATTAGTACAGGACCGGGAGATATGAATATTCAGAATATTGCGGTAGTATTTTCCATTCAAGTCTGCCCCTTTATTGTCTAATCTAATCTAATCTAATACTCCCTACAACCACTCTACAAAGGAGCGTCAAGAAGGACCAAACTGGTTGTGTGCGTGTTGTGGGAAGGCAATGGAAAATCTCCCAGCATGCACGGTTTATAGCAGTGTCTAAGCTCATATGAACGGAACAAACAAAAAACATCCCACTGAATTAGTTTAATAAATATTTACCATTATTCCTTCCACCTTTGTATATTTATATGTGTTAAAACGTATACACTTACAATGCCCTCTCCAACATGGCCACACACATCTTCGGACACAGGCAATTACCCAGTACAGTAAGCCGCCTCGGGCTCATTCCTGCCGCGGAGCATATCACTTAGCAGTTTATTTCTTTCTCCACTTAGAAAACTTTCCACTCCGCCTTGTTAATCCCCCAAGTCATAAACCCGCTCTGTCCTTGTCCTCTGCAGCAGTTGCCATAACGCAGGCCCGCATTTCTCTCCTCCAAGTACCTCTCCTGTTCACCCACAGGAACTCGGTGACGGCAACCCGCTACCATCTTGTAGGGATTTTTCTTAATCACCAAAAAAGTCTTCACCAATTCCCTGATCTGTTACTGCAGGTTACAGCGGGACAGACCTCCGACGTACATAATCAACACGAGTAGCTTATGCGCAAATACACACCAGACCTAGCTAAGCCTCCCGTGGAACGACAAGCAGAGCGCAGCGTCAGCCTGCCACCGGCCACCTGTTCCAGCGACCGTGATGGAGGTTTAGGGACAGGAGTGTGAAACCGCGGCCCGAGTGGAGAGAAGTAATCATAAAGGTTATTATAAGGAGAAATTATATAGGCAGAGGTGCCGGAGCCAGGTGGGAATGAGACTAGAGCGGTAGAGATAAGTTCACATGTGTAATGGAGAAAGTGGGTTGGATAGGTTTATGTTCTTTGATGAAAAAGTCATGTTATTTCAGATTCAATAGTTTGTAGACGCATTTTACAGACAGCTTGTTTCGTGTGATTTCAAGTGCTTGTTAAGATTTGTAGTCTGTATCTTTGAAATGGCTAGAGCCTTGATATTTAATAACTGTATGGGAGCAAATTGTGTTCAAATATCTTGGTCCGATTTCTTTTTTTTTTTACCTTCAATCAAACCTGCTGAGCGACCTCGAGGAAAGAAGGCACCTGATTTGTCTGTTGTTAATACTCATATTTTGATTCATGGACACAATAGCAAAATAAAAATACCAGGATGCTGTAGAGAGGGTTAAGAGGAACATTTCAAGACCAAAATGACGAGCCTGACAGCAGCAGTTACGGAGACAGGGGCGACGGTTTTTCAGTAGAAAGTGAATTGGAGCCAGAGTCAATGGAGCCGTAAGCGCAGCAAGGCTCACTTCCTATTTGGATTGCGGTTTGTAGGTTAGTCAATTTATATATACAGTCTATGATTATTACTGTGCTTGCCACTCCACGGATTTGATCTGTAACTTGGCGCCGCCTGTTTGTCTCTGTGGAAATAGAGACGTACTGTGGAAGCAATCACATTTGTCTTGGTACATAGACTGTATATATAAATGGATATAGCTAACCTGCTAGACACAGCGTTCCAAATAGGAAGTGAGCGTGGCTCCATCAGCTCTGGCAACAATTCACTTTACATTGAAAAACTGTCGCCCCTGTCTCCGTAACAGCTGCTGTCAGGTTTGTCATTTTGGTCTTAAAATATTCATATTAACCCGCTCTGCATGGTCCTGGTTTATTTATTTCGCTATTGTGCCGGTAAATCAAGATATGAACATTAATAACAGACAAATCAGGCGCCTTCTTTCCCCGAGGTCACAGCGGGTTTGATTGACAGCGTTGCTAAGCGCCTGCTCCATGCTAAACCAGCGGTGCAGGCGGGAAGGGCCTTCCTCCGGATTGGCTCTTTGGTTGCTATGATAAGGAATTCCAAATATGGAGCTCGGATCCAAATTGGCCCCTATAACTGCTCTAGCCACGATGAGCTTCATTTGACTGGAGACGAACACTATGGGTGACGTCACACTCCCTTAGTCCACTTCTTTATACAGTCTATATCATGGTACATAATTAACTTTACAAAATTTGAACAGTGTGAAAAAAGTGTAGTGTGTTTGCATGTATAATATATAGTAAATTAATGTGAAAATAACTATGCTATGTTGGCTCTATATAGCAACTGTACATTGTGACCTCATACCACATACACGTTTGTGCTACAGTCTGAGACAAAAGGTGTAGTTATTAAGGTAGTCTGTTCTTTGTTCCAAAATGGCCTCCTACAGTTTAAATGCCACATCACAGTCAGTGTACCTGCTGAGTGGGCGTTTATCATCAGCTTCCTGCAGAATTTCAGAGAGGAGAGAGTCGCAGGGTTAGTTGAAGATGACTAACACCAGCCAATGTGAAAATACATATATTTCGCAAAAGTGGAAGATATTGTGCTGTGGGTGAACAGAGAAATAAAGCCAGGGATGAAGAATGAATCAGGAAACTACTCAGGAGGGCATTAATGTGCACAATACAGCAGTGGTTCACAAACCTTTTACACCAAAAAATATTACAGAAACATAAGGCTATGCACGTACCATTTTAACAGACAAATCTAGGCTACAACCAAAGGAAAACCAAATTCCCAACTTAAATAACTCAACCGGACAAAAGCGGTAAACGGACTCATTTTTATTTAGCGCTTTTCCACCTTCAAGGCACTCAAAGCGCTTTACATCAAGGAACCACTCACCCATTCACACACACATTCACAGACACTGGGAGCGAGGTGGGTGACATGTCTTGCCCAAGGACACGACAGCAGTATTCATCTGTAGGAGCTGGACCACTCTACCAGCTGAGTTACTGTCGCCCCATATGCCGCCCACTTGACATAAACTAAGGACCAGGTGCCTCCTTAAAGCTACATGATTTTCAAACGGTGAAAGGAGGAAATAAGTATTTAAACTGTGCTTGTGCCAATAGGGTTTGTGACTTATTTCAGATGACATCACAACATTCTATAGGCCAATATAAATTAATACAGATGGGGAACACTAAAATTAATATTGTTAAAATGCAAAAATTATGTCGCAATGCAGTGAGTTCTTGGGCTTAGTCAGGTTTAGTAATTGGAAATACCAGGTTCAACATTTGTGCATTTTTCTTTTGGATATTTTATGGCAAAGTACAATGTTACCAACAGGGAAAACTGGCTTTTGTTCCCCATCTGGGAGTATTACATCATCACATTCAAGAATTCAAGAATCTGTAAACTACCAATGGGGTTTGTGAGAAGCAGGGACACTTTTTCAAATAGCGCGTTTTTAAGCAGGGTGAAAGTACCAACCACCTCTTCAAAACATGACGCAGCAAAGTATCAACATCTTTCCTGGTTTTGCGATCGATAAATTCCCTTATATTTGTTGCAGACCACAGACTACAAATATGATTAAACTAGAACAAAACTAAACCAGAAATAAACTAGATTAAAGAGGGAGTATTGTGCTAAATCAACTTTTTTTGAGCGTGCTACCATGTTATAATGTTCCCTCATCAAAAACATGTCTGAAGTGGATTTCGGAACCATTTGTGGATGTTTGATTTATCTCGCGGTCTCTCGCAGGCACTATTCACTATTCGAGGTTTTGTCTAAGGCTCAGCCCACAAGTTTATGTAACCAGGAAGTTCTCTACAGCACTCCCCGTGCTCCAGCCGCACGGCCCCTCCCCGCTCAGGCCTCTCCTTCGCAGAACAGGGAGCAGCAGAGAGACAGAGCGTCAAAAATGAAACTGGAACTAATAAAACTTTTTAATGTGTTGGCAATGAATACTCGATAGAAGTGTAATACCCCCTGTTTAAAGGGCCCATGTTACGCAATTTTCTCATCTATGTTATAACGCTTCATGACATCACAAGGTGGAACAGAACATTTTGAGCTTTGGAGATGTAGACAGACTAATAATGCAGGGTTACTCAAACATGTGAATGAAACTGACATCACAGGTGGAACAGAACATTTTGAGCTTTGGAGATGTAGACAGACTAATAATGCAGGGTTACTCAAACATGTGAATGAAACAAAACACAACTCCAGGTGTGTTTTCGAGGAGGTAACGATATTCTAACGTGGCTAAAAGCTCACGAGAGTCCGTCCTGCGTAATGTAGGACCTTCAAACTTTCACTAACACTTTGAAAACTGCTGAACAAGGATTCCACCGCAGTATAATGACTAAACTTGAACTTGGCACGCTCGTACTTCTCCTTTCATGTGAACCATCCCGTGTTCCTACCCTGCAGTTTGAGAACCGCTCCAGCACTCCACCGCTCACTGCGCCGTTAGGTTTAAAAATATGCGTGAGATATCCCGGGGAAGTAAAAGTGCAGTTTTTGCGATGAGCGCGCCTCCTGTTGGGACAGACGGCCGGACAGACAGCTGCTGTAGCGGGGCCTGAGGGGCATTAGAGAGAGTAAACCGAGCTAAGTGTTTGTGGGCCCATCCATTACTGTTATCAGAGCCCATTACTCCAGAACCAGCACTAATCATGGCAGACAGCAGCACCTGATGCCATTAAGCAGCCGCGCACACACAGGAGAGAGAGGGATGGAGAGGGGGAGAGGGGGAGAGAGGGGGAGAGGGGAGAGAGGGGGAGAGTGGAGAGGAAAAGAGAAAGAGGGGAGAGAAGGGAAAAAAGGGAGAGAGGGATGGAGAGGGGGGAGAGATGAGTATGGAGTGGAGAGTGAGGAGGAGAAAAAGAAGACAGAGAGGAGAGAGATATATAGATAGATAAAGAGTATAGAGGATAGAGGGAGAGGGGAGAGAGTGAAAGTAGAGAAAGAGGAGCATGGAGTGGAGATTGAGGGGGAGAAAAAGAATAGAGAGAGGAGAGATAGAGAGTACAAGGATAGAGGGAGAGGGGAGAGAAAAATAGAAATGGGAGAGAGTGAAAGTAGAGAGAGAGGAGCATGAAGTGGAGAGTGAGGGGGAGAAAAAGAAGAGAGAGGGGAGGGGAGGGAGAGACAGGAGGGACAGAGATAGGGATGGATGGTTGGAGAGGGGCAAGAGAGAAACAAAAAAAGTGGGGGTAGGGAGAGGAAAGTGAGAGGGAGAAAAAGAGAGAGGGCAAGAAGAGAGAGGAGGGATAGAGGGAGAGGGACAGATGGATGTAGAAGAGAAGCAAGAGGGGAAAGAGAGAGAAAGTGAGATGAGATATAACGGTCGGAGAGAGAGGGAGAGATTAGAATGAGGAGGAAGAGACAGGGAGACAAAGACGCAGGGGAAGAAAAAGATGAGAGAAGGCAGAGTGCGAGTGAGTGAAAGAGAAACAGAGTGAGGAGGAGAAACAGAGAGAGGAGAGGCAGGTAGAAAAAGAGGAGAGAAGAGAGGGAGGAGAGAGTGAGGACAGAGATGAGAGAGAAGTGGAAGCCCAGTGCATTCTCCACATCGAACAGGTCTCATTTCGACCTCTCTCTCTCTCTCTCTCTCTCTGTCTCTCTGTCTCTCTCTCTCTCTCTCTGTCTCTCCGTCTGTTTTATTTAAAGTGCGTCTGTGAACACGCCGTCTTCCTGCACACAGCACTTTGCTAATGCAGCCTGTGTATGTAACATGTATATGATAAAAACACCGTAATGGACCTTTAGAAATCATACTATTCAAAATCTTATGTTGTTTTTTTATTTTTATTTTTTTTATTTTTGCAGAACATCTCTCTTATGGTGGAGGCAAATGAAGACTATGAAGCTGGTTTTCTCACTTGGTTCTGATTTGAGCCCAGTTTGGTTTTGTTGTAGTCCTGGTTTAGTCTTGTTCTAGTCCAGATGTAGGAGCAGATTTAGTCCCAGTTTAGATTAAAAATGCACAATAATTGAAATCCTCCAGCTAAGTTAGACCAAGTTGAGCTCAAGATCTGGTTTTGGGCCAGTGTAACTGAAGGATGGGTCAAATGCAGAGTACAAGGTTGATTAGTTTTTATTTCTCTATAAGGGAGTACTTCAAAAACTGCCAGAATACCTCACCTGCTTTTTAATCATTGATACGGGAACATTTAATCAGTGGTGGAAGGTAACAAAGTACAAGTAGTAAAGTACTGTACTTAAGTAGAATTTGTAGGTATCTGTAATTTACTTAAGTAGATTTTACAGTGGATACTTTTTACTTTTACTTCACAACATTCGAGAGCAGGAACTTTTCATATGATTTGAGGGGTTAGTTTTATCATGTTCGTGGTAACATCCTGAAGTTTTCAAGTTCAAGCTTCGGCTTTGAGCAAACAAAAATAAATACACAAAATTCATAAGAAAAATTAAGAAATGGATTTGTATTGTTGGCTTTTGAGAAACAAAAATAAATACACAAAATTCATAAGAAAAATTAAGAAATGGATTTGTATTGTTACTGTCGTCCAAAATGTATAATTTTTAATCACTAATTACAACGCTTGTGTGAAATACTTTTACTTTTTACTCTTATAGTACATACAATACTTTTACTTAAGTAGATTTTTTTCATGCCATACTTTTACTTTTACTTGAGTAACTTTTTACCTCTGTATCTGTGCTTTTACTTAAGTAACAAAATTGAGAACTTCTTCCACCATTGCATTTAACACCAGATCACATGACTGCAGAAGGCTAAGGACTCGCCGCACCAAAACTGAGACGGGAAAGAGGCTTTTAGCTGTTTTAGCTTCACAAAAATGGAACACACTCCGAGGAAAAGCAAAACTGAATACGCTGGTGACAAAATCGCAATTTAACAATGTGGTAACAAACTTTTATACACACACCTGCACCTGTTTTTAATGTTTTATATGGCCTTGTATGCTTAATTGTTGTGTTTATTTGTGTCTGTTTGTATTGTATTTTAAACAGGGCGCCCATGAACAGCGAGCCTGAGTGTTCTCATTGCCCCTGTATAAATAAAGATACAGATGCGTTGTATTGTACTATGGAAGCTACTCTTATACGCCCAATGCCACAACAGTTTGTTTTTAATTAGCTGCATTAACATTGCTGTACTGTCACCATATAGGTAAGAGCTTTATAGAGATCCAAAAGAGCGATCCAAGCATCACTCAGAAGATGAAGGATTTATTGGCATAGTTTGACAAAGACAGCCATCACATCCCTCTCACGGCTCTGTTTATTCTTATTGTACACAAGCACATAAATCATCTGTGCTGGAGCTGGATTGTTGTTTAAGACTGAGTGGAGTGAGCAGCAGAGAGGACAACAACTTCTGCCGTGAGTGGAGGAGAACACTTGATTGGCTCTTTTGTGTATCTATAAAGAAGTATAAAGTGTTTGTATGTGGACGGCGTTCAGAAGAGCTGTTCTTTTATCACCTACTGTCTGCTGAAAATGGACAAAAGGACTTTGCATGGAATCAGCTATGTAGCTATGTAGAAATACCTACTGCAGGTTTACGCTCGGGCATCTGTGACACGGGTCCTCCGAGTTGTTTTGTTCATTATCAATTCAGGAAAAGTGATAATCTTATGGATTTGATCAGCCGACACATGGTTCTAATCTTAATGCATTTTAAAAGAACTATATTATAGAAAATTGACTCCTGTGAGCTTTGAGTCATGTTATAATGCTGTTACCTCCTCAAAAACATACTTGGAGTTGTGTTTTGTTTCATTCACACATGTTTGAGTAATCGTTTATTATTAGTCTGCCTACATCTCCAAAGCTCAAAATGCTCCGTTCCACATTGTGATGTCATCAAGCAGTAGTTTTCAAGTTAACAATTACCTTTTACCTTTAGTTCAGTAGAGATTCGCAACTCCAGGGCTGAAATTACCCAAATGATTCTCATGAAAGTGTATGGCAGGGGTGTCCAAACTATGGCCCGGGGGCCAAATGCGGCCCTCAGACAAATTTTTATTGGCCCTCAGGCCTTCAGTTAAACTGGACCAACTGATCCGGCCCTCAGCAAATTTTTATTGGCCCTCAGGCCTTCAGTTAAACTGGACCAACTGATCATAATCAGTACTTTTTGCGGCAAATTTGAGTAATCCTACCATTACCTAAAATTAATGTGTTGAATATTTTTCAAGATATGGCCCTTGGTGAAAAGAGTTTGGGCACCCCTGGTGTATGGAGTTTAGAAACACAGAGCAGCACTTCCTGTATCACCACATGACATCATAAGGTGGAGTGTTTTCTCTGTGAGAGAAGAACACAGCCTAAATATGCAGGGTTTGTGGTTTAAACATGTGTGAATGAAACAAAACATAACTCCAGGTCTGTTTGTGATAAGGAAACAACATTGTAACATAGATCAGAAAATAGTGTAATACGGGGCCCTTTAAAATCAAGATTTTTCATGCTTTGTGCAATAATCTAAAGCCGTGATTCCCATTGCAGGGTTCAGTTCACAAGAGGTCCCCATAGCCCCTAAAAGATATGACCAAATATAATCTGCTTGTAATCTGTAATGATTTCTGTTTTATGACAAATTTACTAACAATAAAACAACAGTAGCTTCTCAGGTACAAAAGCGATGTTTGGATCACTATCTTATCCATGGGTAAAGCTGCTGGTAGAAAAAAGTTGAGAATCTGAGGTCAAAATGCTTTAGTCTTAAAAACACATTGTACTTGAGCCTGCTATATAATTATAATGTACGACACCCGTGGATCGTTATGTTATAATTTGCACATTTTAAGTTGGAATATTGATCTAAAACGACTTAATAAAAGAAACAGGTCTGCTGACTCTGATAGATAGTTGCACCGGTGGCGGTGAAAATGGGGGTTGATCGGCAAAACGGCGTCTTGAAAATAAACGATGTAAGATTGCTCAAACATGCACGAATCACTCCAAGCAGGACTTCGAGAGGGGAAATGAGAAAGGAAACAACTACAACATGGCTAAAAGCTCTGAAAAGTCGATTTTGTATAACAGGCCCGCTTAAGCACATTTGTTGGGCACTTACTGAATGTCTCTCCCCACACTTCATCCCCTTTGTGTTTCTGTCCAGCGCAGCCTTCTGTTCAAATTTACACGTCACGTTATGCTTATTCCACTTTCCACCTCACTTTCTTTGTAATAGAAAGGCGGCAGTCATTTGACCTGAGAACGTCGAGGTCACACTTTGCTCCCAAGGTAGGATTTGTCATGGCCTGCTGGGTTTAATCTGAAATCCATATTTTAGATGCTACGAAGTTTGATCCTATGGCGACTTTATCTTAAAAGTCACAGAATACCACTGATAATAGTTTAAACGTTGATCGATAGTTGACGGTGACTTTAGATAGAACTTCGGTGGTTTCGATAAAAGGCAACTCTTCCTTAGTGAGAAAAGTTTGGACACCTTACTAGATCTTCCATAAAAATCAATGGCAGAAAAGTGGCGCTTCTTCCTTGACTTATGACCTGTGTTTGCAAGTGTGAAAGATTACATATTCCACCATGAAAAAGTCTGACAGCTAAAATGTGCCAGACGTTGATGTGTCGGAGGTAGAATAGAGAAACAAAAGGATAGATGACGCGGAAAAGAA
>KN484085.1:5209-30492 GCA_000787095.1 Periophthalmodon schlosseri
AATGCTAACCGCTCTGGTAAGGCCTGCCTTACGGGCTAGCTAGCTGGCCTGTAATGCTAAGGGAGCTTATTGTTGTGGCTTCCACATGGGAAGAAAGCGAAAATGATAACATTAGGAGGAGGCCGACTGTATCTGCAGAGGGGGTGGAGCCTGAGATACAGTCATCTATCAGAGACAGACGTGGTGCCATGTGTGGTATACCCCTTCAATGTGTGTGGAGTAGTTAGATTTAAACATTAAATCCACAGCAGCCAATGCTGGCAAAAATTGTGGGGAAAAAAATAATTAAAATTGCTGTGCGTTGCACATCATATAGCTTTGAATGACAGCACATTTTTTCCACCTGCTGCATGGGATTTAAATAAAGGAATGTATGGCAAATATATTGGACAAAAATGGTGAGTATTGATACATTATTAACACATTACTTTACAGATAAACATAATATTTTTTTTCTTTAGTTTTGAGCTTCCAACACGAGGCAAATGTGATTCTGCAGAAAGAGGATGAGGGGAAAACACTGAAAGTCACAAAAACAAAGAATATACAATACAAGTAAGTTTTTATATTTATAATATTGAATTACTGAAGTACAGCACATTTATTTGTCTGTTTTTCTTCTAGTGAGATGGAACGTTTGAGTGTGGACTGTGGAGAGGAGGAGTGGAGAAGGAGGAGAAGGAGGAGTGGAGAAGGAGGAGGCTTATATCCATGTTGTCATACAAAATAAAAGTACACTGGAGACTAATATGGATTGTATTTTTTAACCCAGAAAAGTCTGAATTATGTTAAGTTTAAATTTCACTTGCTGAAATTTGCAGGATATATTTTCATGTGTTTTTCTTAAAATTCTAAATGAAATATTCACCTTTTTAACTCAAGACATATATTTTCAAGCCCTCACATTCACAGGGTGAAATTTACAGTGAAAAAATATGTAGACCGTTTCCTGTTGGTCTTTCTCTTCTGTGGGTGGGGTTTACAGTTAAGAAATCAAAGAGATAATGTAATGAACCAATGTAATTTGTCAATATTTGCTTAAAACAACTAATAACTGACTTAGGATCGATTGCCTTGGTATGTGTGAAAATGTGTTTTGTTTTGTTTTTTTCCACAGCAAATTTTATCTTTTGAATTTAGAAAGTTGGATTTGAAAATAAATGACCTGAATATTTAAAAGGTGATTTTTTTTATTTTTTTTTTTGAAAATGTTTACTGCAAAATTCAGCAACTGAAATCAGAATGAAAACAATAAAAAAATGAGTTCATGGTTAAAGGTTCAAACTCCAATGCACCAGTATTAAAATTTCAACATCTGATGAAACGAATGATCCTCCATAAAAAACATGGATAATTTACAGTAATTCTAAATAAATGAGTGTTAGTATTTTTATCAAGTGTTGGTCAATGACTCGGGTGTATATCTTTGATTTGTAGGTGTTAGGTGGTTTTAAGAGAGAAAGAGGATGTAGAAAAAAGAATAGGTAGTTTGGCTTAGAAGGATTCAGATTCCAGAGGATGAACCAAGTGAGGAGAAGCAGTTTGAATAAGGCTAAAAACCATAGCGGAAGTGGTGGTGGTAAAGGCATTTTGAGTGATTAAACATAACAGAGCTATTTTTTTTTTTAAATTTAAACATTATGTAATTACCACAAAACACAACTCTACGTATGTTGATGTAGGAACAGCATTGGTTTAAAAAAAAAAAAAGCAATCTCTGCATTTCATTCAAGTTTCAGTGGAAATCTTACCATACGATCACACAGTCAGACGTGAGTGCTGATTAGTAAGAGGGAAAGTAACCATTATACACGCTTACGTAATCTATTTATTGAGATAAGACGGCTACAAAACTGTGTTAAAAAAGTAACCAGTTCTTTGTAGGTATTTTTCATGCAAACTTCATAATTTTATCCATGTACGGGTTTGCCAGTAGTACTAAAAAAACAGTAATGAACAAAAATGGTTATGTGAGGGGGGTTGTATGCTTTTGGTACACAATTTTTAAATAAACCTTGTATAGAAATATTGTGCTAAAACTACTCATAGAGGAAGAAGTAGCTACGATTTATTCAAACAAGTTTTTAATAAAGGTTTAACTGAGAAACTGCACAGGCCTTCCCCCTGTGCCAGTAACTTACCAAACGGAAAAGTGGACAGGCGGGTGCCAAAGCCCTCCCTAAACAGCTCATGAGACATAACCATTGTGTGTCTGCTAAAGTCAAACCTCCTCCCAGCGTCTAAAACATCAGCATCTGCAGCCAATCATTAATCAGTGCTAGTGCAGCCTTTGCAGCTCAGTGAGGAAGTCCTGAGCTTTCACATGGGACACAGCCTATTCACATACGGTACTGAGAATGAGAAAAACGTGTACGAGTCCTCTTTATATTGCACGTATATGCACAGGTTCAGTTGTTTTTTATTTGTTTTTACTTCAAGAGCGCAGGCCATACTGTTCCTTTAAGTCAGTCGGTGCACTATTCATCAATGCCCGTTCCTTAAATCCAAATGGAAGCGTTTAGAAGTTCAAATGCACTTTCAAATATTAATGTGTGTAAATCATTCAGTCCACGGCGAACTCCAATAGCCCTGTTCTCATATAGAGCTCTCGGTGTAACGGGACGTCCCAGAAAGTAACCCCTAACCCATCGGTGTAGCTGCTTCCTTTGTGCGCCTTTACGCGGGGCTGTGGACCATCTCTCTCCCGGTAACATGTTTCGCCACTCTTTTCCCGCTAGCCCAGGACAATGTAGCTGTCAGCGGTGACTTGATGCGATGTGAGAGCTCCGCGGAGGCCGTACTCTCTCTCTGTGCGTCACGAAGCAGCGTACGTGGAGCGGCGTGTACGCGCGCAACTGAACCGTAAGCGCCTCATGACTAAATAAAGAGAATCACTCGACTTTTCACCGGCGCTTTTTATAGAACTGTTATGGTATTCCCAATACAGTGCGTGCGCTTCACCCCTGTGTCTTTTCCATTAATTAAACATGCTGATTTTAGTTTGATATTGGATAAAATTGGCCCAATAACATGGCACTTTTGAAACTAGGTACCACAACAAAATTCTTGTTTGTTTGTTTGTTTTTGGGTTGGTTTTTTTTGCATCTCCTACCCTCATCATTTATCTAGACTTGGAACTACAATATCATGCAAAAACGATGCCCGCAACATTTGCATAACTGATAACTGGATAAACTAAGTGCAAGGCAAGATAATACAAACACGACTACAGAAATGTTTCCATATCTCCTGCCTTTTCCATCCCGCTCTTAACCTAAACATTACGGGTCACACTTGTAGCTCTACAGCCTCAACGTGAATTATCAAAACATTTAGCTGGTGTTGTTGTCTTCTTGAGCATGATCAAGGCTGCCATCTTGAACCACGAGGGACTACTGCATGTAAATGAGGTAAAGACCCAGAGGCAGAATAACCAAACCAGTGTTTAACCACATTACAGCGGATGTGCACATGAATGTATTGGATTGATAACATTCTCGCTGTCTACATAGCCATCTTCATTAATTTTAATATACAGAAAAAGGACTGAAGATACTTTTATTTATATTAAAAAGTGTAGTTAACTGTGCAAAACTGTCACAAAAAATAACATCGGCCAGTTGTTATATAGCAAATAGCATGTCACGTAACAGCTTTTTATTTTAAAGGTGAACCATGTGCACCTGATTGGGAGATGTTATTACTTTGACTGGAACGTTCCACCAGATGCATTAGACTTACCTTGCATTTACTCAAAAGATGTGTTTACTGCTAAAAAAAAAATACCTTCGGTTAGTACCCTCAGTTAGCAGACCCCTCTCCAGAAAAGTTACATATTGCACCTTTCAGAATGTACTGCCCCGCTCCCGGCCTCTTCAGGGATTAACAAAATAAAGGCTGACTACCCAGTTTACTGCTTATTAGGTATTGTGACAAGCATTGCGACAAAACACTGTAAATTTCTTGATACTTTTGCATTATCCTCTGTATTTCTAACACATAATATGGCCCCTTTCCATAGCCGCCTGGCCCTCCTGTTACTTCCTTCATTGTTTTTCCTGGTGGATTAGCCTGAGGGATGTCTGCAGGGCCAGAGCAGAGAGGAGGGGTGGGGCGAGGGGGGACGTCTACGCTGCTGTGGGACGTCCTCCAGGGGCCTCGCACTGTCCCGGCATGGCTTTGTACTGTGTCAGTTCAAAGGCACCCACCCCATAAGCGGGACCGATAGAGGAGTTACAGTGCAGTCGTCATTGTTCTACCTGATAATCCAGGCGTTTAAAGGTGATGTAGCTTTGTTCTACGCTTTAAAAAGGCTTGAATGATCCACTGTGTAACTTTCCTGGGCTTTGTTACTTGCTTCTCACAGAGATGTTATTGGTTGCTAATGCTTCACAGTATTTGCCTGGGATTCAAAATACACACCTCAGTACTTTACGAAGATGTGAGTCTGGTCACCGGTGAATTTCCCCGTTTTCAAATGGCCGTGACTGTGGATTAGCCAATCGGGGACACGCATTGTCCGTCTGTATCGGAAAAAAATAACGGGAAAAAATATCACAAATTTCTGCAGAATCAATGAACAAAGTGCTAAACTCTGTTAATCTGAGGTGAGATAAATTCAATTTTATTTATAAACCATAGGCGACCAATGAGCTTCTTCGTTTCACATGTGGCACTGAAAAAAAAAAAAAAAAAAAACAAAAAAAAAACATGCATGTATGGAGTTTAAAAACACAGAGGAGCACTTCTTCTATTACCACATGACATCACAAGGTGGAACAGAGTGTTTGAGAAGCGTTTGTGTGTTAAACATGTGTGAATGAAACAAAAGACAACTCCAGATACTTGTACATAATAAATAAATACCTTCAAAAACATGCATTCTAGACACTGAGTGGGCTTGTCATTTCAGAATTTCAGAAAGAGCAATAACTAATCCGTGGAGACCTGGACTATCCAACACAAAAGTCGCATAGTGCACCTTTAATAATGTTTAATATGTTGTTTATTTTCTACTGTCAAATAGGTTGTGCTTAAAATATGCACAGATCGATGTTACTGACAGTTGCGTTTGTATCATTTCTGAAACCAGTATCTGTAGATGGTTTATTATGATTAACTAGAAATGACACGGCAGTGGGTGGCAGCAGTTTATCAGCTTTATTCAGCACATGGTAATTTGACTGGTGCAAATACAAAGATCAAGCATAAGTGGAATGTTTTCTTCATAAATGTTGTTATGCGGAGGAAAAAGATCATTTTGAGAAATGGAAAAACTAACAAGAAAAAAATGACACTTTATAATTTTAAAGATAATAGCTGTACCAAGCAGCAAAAAACAATTTAACAAAAACTATAAATATAAAACACAACTTTTACGTCAAATGTTTTATGCATCCATGGATTTTCTTTGGCTTTATCCGGGGCCGGGTCGCTGAGGCAGCAGTCTGAGCTGAAAGGCCCACACTCCCCTCTCCACACTCCCCTCTCCACACTCCCCTCTCCACACTCCCCTCTCCACACTCCCCTCTCCACACTCCCCTCTCCACACTCCCCTCTCCACACTCACCTCCAGCTCGTCCGGGGGGATCCCGACTTGTTCTCAGGCCAGACGACAGGTATAGTCCCTCCATCGCAACCTGGCCATGGAGGCGGCCAGGGAGGCATCCAGGAGGTGTCCGAAGCAGATGCCTGAGCCACCTCAGCTGACTCCCCTCCACGTGGAGGAGCAGCGGCCCTACTCCGAGCTCCTTCCGTGTGACTGACTCCCTCACCTTATCTCTAAGAGAGCACCCAGCCCCTTTGGGGAGGAAACTCATTTTGACCGCTTGTATTGGCCGTCTTGTCCTTTGAGTCATTACCCAAAGTTCATGATCGTAGGTGAGGGTAAGAGCAAAGATTGACTCAGCTCCTTTTTTACAACAACAGTCCAATAGAGTGACAGTGATGACATCACCGATCAGCCTGTCAATCTCACTCTCCATCCTTCCCTCACTCATGAACAAGACCCCGTGTTTTGGGGTCAAATGTTTTCTTGTGATTAAATTAACCTTAATGTGGAAACACAATTTGATCTGAACATCTGAGGACACAAATGCACCATTAGGTTAACAATTTACAGCTGCCATTACTTGAATGGAGAGTATAGCACAACTGACCCTTCTCGACACCTCTCTGTTCTGCATGAATAACAAAAAAAGTATGTTTTGCACACTACCATCTGTTTGTACCACATGTTTTATGTTTACCTTTTTCTATGTGGTTCTTCCCATAAATATAGAGTCATGTAGTGACACTGGAATAATTCAGCAGACTTTAGTGGAGCAAAGCTGAGACAGGACTATATAAGACTGTGGGTGGCCTCCTCACCCTTTGACTCCTTTGGGTGCTGCTGCTGTCACCCAGGTTTACCGTCAGACTGACCGTGATGGCAGGTCTGACCTCACCTTGATGTCACTGAGACAGAAAAGACAAAAACTAAATATAACGAGAACAATATAGACAGATTTGACTTTGTTTGAATGTTGTGGTCTGTGGACATTGACTTTGTGTTAATTTCCTGATCAACAGTAGATTGTTAATTCAAACAATAACTTTTAACTTGAATTAATTCTAAATAAAGTGTAATTTTACATCTCTAATGATGCTATATCTTACAACAACTTCATATATTTTATATTTATGTTGTTGAAACTGTGGCCTGACCTTAAAGTGTCCACACTTTAAACTCCGCCCCTGCAGCCAGGTGTTTGTAATCAGAAACACATGGCTGTAATCAGGGCAGTCCTGTGTGATGTCACATAGTACTTGAAACTGCAGTGGCCTCTGGAGCAGGACACACCCATTTCTATACATTTTTAAGCACAAAGCTGCAAATTTACCTAGTTTGCATGAACATTACCCCAAAAAAGTACCAGGAACAGTAGACAGTGCTATTAAAACACCATATACACAGTTTAGTAGCAAAAGTAGTTGATTTAGTGTTTAATTTGACTTGCTGAAAATCAGTGTATTTCTTACATTAATGTACAAAACATGCAACAAAAGTAACAATATACTATTAACAATATTTAGAACAATTTTAAATGTTTAATATCAGTTCCACATTCACATATAAACAGAATGACAAATTGTGCACATTCATTTTTAAATTTTATCATTTTAAACATCTTTTTGATATTGCTACTATAAGATGTGTACATTAAGAAATAGAGACACATTATTGTTAAGACGGTTTTTCTTGTTTTGTAATGACATATAAGCTTTTCAGTATCAGTATTTTCAGTACAGCTTCATAGTTAAAGGGTTAAGTTAGGAGTCAGGGTATTAAAGGTCCTGTATTACGCAAAACTGACTCTTGTGAGCTTTAAGCCATGTTAGAATGTTATTACCTCATCAAAAACATACCTGGAGTTGTGTTTTGTTTCATTCTCACATGTTTAAGTGACCCTTTATTATTTGTCTGTCCACATCTCCAAAGCTCAAAATGCTCTGTTCCACCTTGTGATGTCATGTAGTGGCGGTTTTCAAGTTAACAGCTACATTTTACCTTTTGTTTAGTAAAGATGGGAAATTCTAGATGATTTTAGGGAAGGTGTATTGAGTTTAAAAGTCACTTCCTGTATTACCACATGACATCACAAGGTGGAACAGAGTGTTTTCAGTTTGAGAGAAGAACTCAGCCTAAATATGCAATGTTTGTGTGTTAAACGTGTGAATGAAACAAAACAAAACCCCAGTTATGTTTGTGATGAGGAAACAACATAATAGATTTGAAAATGTGCAATGTGGGCCCTTTAATAAAGTAGTTACAAATCCCTCGTCAAGTGTTTCAGTGTGTTCTACAGTCGTTTACATTTCTCCATACTTTTCAGATTTCCTCGTCATACTGTAGTGTCATGTGGACTGTTGTCATGGCGCTCATAAACTCGCCTCCTCTCCGCTCGTGTGCGGAGCTCCACTTGCGAAGACCCTAAGTGCTTCACGGAGACAGAGGGGGAAAAAAAATAAAACAAAATCACGCCACAGTGAGTTATTTCTGGCTGAGTTAGTCTCATTTCTCTGGGCTCCGTGATAATGGAGAACACTTGAATAATGAATGTCTGGGATAATACTCTTCCTCCCGATGAACACGAGGCCTACGTTTCTTAGACTGACTCCGGATGCGTTTCCTAAAGCCGTTTAATCTAAATCATATATGTCGAGCAGTAAGTAAGATATTGACCCATCGGCTTCGTTCCTCGACTGTTGTGTTTTCCCATGCAGCTCACTGACTTGTGCATAATGTATGTTCGCTCGCAGACAGCATGACCTCAGAAAACTATGAGCCTATGGGTTTTACGGAGATGAAAAATTAGGATCTATGCTTAAGAAATTATCACCTTAAAACAAAAATGTTCTATCTTAGGTACTGCTTTATAATAATTACACCTTGATTAGGCTTAAATCAAAGACAAGCACAATTAAGAATGATTCAGGCTTAGTACCGTATTTTCTGGAGTATAAGTCGCACCAGCCAAAAAATACATAATAATGAAGAAAAAAACATATATTTCACATATAAATTATAAGTAAAATAAATAAGTATAAGTCGCACCCCCGGCCAAACTATGAAAAAAGTGCAACTTATAGTCGGGAAAATACGGTAACTACTTCATTAAGAGGTTAGGGTCATGGCCTTAAGCAGTTACTAACCCGGAATCATTCTTAATAAACGATTTTTTTCATTATAACTGAAGTCTTAGTTCATGCTTTATCAAGGCCAATTAAAGCTCCCATCTGTAATTAGACGACCAACCCGCCCCTGTTGTATTCTCACACTTCACCACTAGATGCCGTCTACGTTACTTCTGTCTGACAGTGTGCCAGCTTTGGCCTGACGGAAGAAAATCAGAGAGCACAGGTGAGCCTGAACGAAGGCCTGGTGAGGGGAGGGGCCGGGTGAGAGGGGAGGGGCCGGGTGAGAGGGGAGGGGCAGGTTTCACATCTGCCATCTTCTGGTAAAAAAAACAGATCTAATAAACTTGCAGA
Organism: Periophthalmodon schlosseri; assembly: GCA_000787095.1. NCBI lineage: Eukaryota > Metazoa > Chordata > Actinopteri > Gobiiformes > Gobiidae > Periophthalmodon > Periophthalmodon schlosseri. The sequence goes on from KN484085.1 coordinate 14,240, forward strand.
TGGTAGATTTAAAGTGTGTTATTATAAAGTGTTACTCTGTCTTATGAGCGTCCATGGGTCCTCAAAATGGCGCCTATTACAACAGAGAAGTCGTGTGATAGAAGCCCTATTTAGAAGTGTTTTTTAATGTAAATATATTTTTTACAGGATTTATTATGTCAGCGCATTACTTTTTCATGTCCTTCCACTTGTCCATTTATCCTATTTGCCTGTTGCGTCAGTGGATGACATATATTTTACACTTCACCGCGCGGAGAAACTGGAGAGCACCTGGAATCGACCGCTATACGACAACAGACTAACATCCTAGACTCAAGTTTCTGAAACCCAGTAGGGCTGCAGCCCACACACCAAACATGGAATCAAGCATAGGTTTAAAGGTGCACTGAAACTATTCTATGGTTGAATAAATGTTGGACAAATAAGCACAATGCCTTATTACGGAACATTCCAAGCAAAGAAATTAAATCTCTGTGCAGACAAGCAGAAAAAAGGTTATATGGTGCATGGAGCAAAGGATGAGAATTTGTAATATTACATTTCAGTTCAGTTTTGACTTAAGATTTATTTGATAAGATCATAGATTTTGTTACTGGTTTCGACTGGTTTCACAATAATTTAGCTGCATAATGCAATAATCTGGACATCAGGGGAAACAACAACAAAATTGTTCCAAATGCAACGTTCTCATCCCACTGGACTAGGCAGTTTTGCTTTAAATCTGTTAAATATATTAAAATAATTTGACCTAACTTAAATAGTTGGTCTAGGTCCATCTAAGTGCACCTGAACTAGTCAAACGCTCAGATCTAGTTAATAATCTGAAGTAAACTGTTAAAGTTTTAGGCGGAGTTCTGAAACGGAGATGCTGCTTCGCCTGTTTGTTTGTTCCTCAAAATGGCATAAAACTTCGCAATCGACAACATTTTTTTTGGCAATAAAAACCCCTGTACGTTTACACCATACTGTGGAACATTACAGGCAAAGGGAAAACATTCTCAAGAGACGCCAGGTGACGGACTTTATCCAAATATACTTTTTTGTATTGTAGGTTTAGTGCTGGCTCAGTCTTTGACGCTGATGGGAGCTGGCATAATAGAACGAGCAGAGGTAGCTGTCTCTTTTGGCTTCAGTCACATTCTCATTTGTTGCTGCTGGCATGAGATGAATTATTAAGTTTGGGGTGTCTTCTCAACTGCTCAACCCCTCCTCTGTACATTCCCGAGCTCTCCTCTCTAACCCAGTGTGGACCGAATCTGTATGTGTGTGTGTGTGTGTGTGTGTGTGTGTGTGTGTGTGCTTATATACAGTACGTGCATATGTTCCAGAGCAGTTAGCCACAGTTTTCATCCCCATTCTGTCAGAAAGCCTCTTGGTGTGACATCTCCAGCAGACTCTGTGTAGGTTATAGCTTTTGCACAACTGCTTCTAGTCTTAGCCATGTAAGAGAAGTGGGAGGAAGGGGCTGGGGGCTCAAGTCTGGGAGATTTTATTTGTTAAAATTTCTGAAATATCATGATTCCCTGATATTTAGTTAAATAAGGTTTTCCTTGCATCTTTTGAATCACTGGAACAGGCTGCTGTCAGTGTCTTTTGTGTGGCTCTGCCTTTGGGATTCCCTGTAGGCTGTGTTTTGTATTTTTATGACGTTGTGACTAGAAAATCAAAACTGCATAAAAGGTTATCCATAGAAATTGATGTATTGGGTTTAATCATAAATGAAGTATTCTGTAAAACATGCCAAGTGTTTGTCGAATTATAAGCCTAAACTATTCCAAAGTGCACGTCTTCATTACGCGCAGACGTCTCTATTATTGCATGTGAATATCCAGTATTGCTCCGAGAGTCTCGTGAATAATTGACGTGCCCCAGTCACCACATGCTGCGAGCGCGCACAGACTTCAGCTCAACTTACCACGAGCCGCGCACTGATCCCCGCGCATCCAGGGTGGCACAAGGAATCCTGGGAAACAAGTGGGGACGTCAGCAGATAGGAACTGTCAGCTTTAACCCCAAGTGTTTGGATTATTTTAACACTGGGCTCCTTAATTATCATTGTGTGTTTGCGAAGTATCATGACGTCGTGACGCATTGTCCAGTCCCGTGTTTTCACTTGTGAGGCAGGTTAAATGTATTTGGCAATCTGCTCATCTTTTTAGGTTAAAGAGGTTAGGCCTAGTATGAATGTTTAGAATCCAAATCCAAAAAAGCGTTTTTACCATTGCCAGAATAAAATGAACACAAAATACAAATGTGCTTTGGCATTTTGGTGCCTACATTTACATTTGTGGTCAGCAAATGTATGCAATAGATATAATATCGTATAATATAGATTATTAGAAGCAAAAATACTGTCCTTAATAACTGAAAATTGCCCAATAATTCGAATTTGTCTTGTGGACTATTTAAGCACAGTTTCACATCAACGTGCGGCCAACCACAGGTGCGAATGTAATGTTTATAAAAATAGAATAAATAAGAAAAAAACTGGGGGAAAAAAGCCAAATTTATGACCTATTGCAGATCTTTACTTTCTGACCTGACAAACTTACAATAATTTACGTGCTATCCTTTTATCTGTTGAGGCTGAACGCTTTTCTGAACACACCCGTCAGAGAAATGTCAGTAATTAGCTTTAACATGATCATTACTTTCTATTGCCACGCTCTTACAGTTGAAATACCCAGTTTAACACCATAAATTATACACGGCAATTAATCTCCCCCGTCTTCAAAGAGAATAATTAATTATCGCCACAAATATTTCCTTGTAGTTGCAAAGTATTGGTCCTCTGGCTGCATCCACCCGCCAACAGTCTCAATGGGAAAGCCACACAACCTCAGGCCGCGTAACTCTGGGCATATCCGGTAATTATTCTCAGAAAACCTTATTTAGTAACATTACTAACTGCTACCAACTGTACAGTGTGAAAAATAGCCTTACTGAAAATCGAAAAGGGGGAAAACTAATGCCATATAGCCTCGTGTTAAACGTTAAAGTTAGAAGGCAAGAGAAATGATTGTCAACTTCCAAAAATAGACAAAAAAATGAATCAAGGAAATTTTAAAAGTTGACAGACAATAAAATAAAAATACTTACCTTTAAAGTGGTTGAATTAACGTTTGCTGGGTCTGTTTGGTTTCGCGTGTCCTTGGTGCCTTTCCCCAGAGACGCCGCGCGCGTTTCTCCGTTCAGACTTTAGGCTGCTCCTCCTTCGCATTTCTTCGTTTTATACCAATTTAGAATTAATATTGCATCGTCATTACTTAATAATTTCAACCCCCTCGTAACCCAGTGACACGAGGGCATCCATAATTCACACGAGGCTAATTAGAGAAAAGGGCCATTAACCGAGGCGCGCGGTTTACGCACAGCAGTGAGAAAAACGTGTATATCAGCGAGGCCTTTATTTATTTCCGTGGCGCTTGTATATCATACACGACAATACATATTTAATCTCTGTTGAGGATTAGGGATCTATGAATTAAACAGTGGCAGCAGAAGTACAAAACAAACAAAGAGCGCTGAGTTAAATGCAGACAAATAAGTTGAATTCAAAGTAAAACCGCTCATTATAGCAGGATAATGTGGCTAATAATGCAGATTCACTTCAGATTCACAATCAGAAAATGTTTAGAAAATAACAAATTATTTATTAATATTTTCACACATTTTCAAGTAAAACAATAGTGAAGAAAAAATAAATACAATATTATAATAGAATAAATGGTGTATCGTATCTGGGCCATTAGCTCCAAAACACATCAAAATATTCATATAAATATAGCAGCAGCCACATCCACACGGATTATGTGCCTCGTAGACATTAGTGTCATTGCGTTTATAAGACATAAACAGTGCGTCATATCCTGTGATATTGTGCGTAAAATAACAATAAACAATTCACCACGACAGAATAAAAGATTTGGGGGGATGTGATTACGATCATTTTCATCCAAACACAGTGACACTCCCAGTTTGAACTTTCAGAACACTTTTTAAACCATAACACCACTGTTAATAACTTTATGGTAAAGGTTGACTAATGCCCTTTAATCTTCTACCCTGTTGGGCTCAATATTTGCCGTTGCACAAGAGTGATCCACCAAACAAATAAAAAATATTCTTTAACTTGAAAGAGTGCAAAGATAAATTGTTGACAACATCAAAACCCACCTCCCACAAACCAGCGACACCGTCCCATCAATGACAAAAGCAAAAAGTGCAAGAGAGGTCTAAGTCAAGTCGTTCGGACATCCTCCAGTTCAGACGTGAGGAGCTCGTTAATAAATTCCTGTAGGCTATTATTAATCACTCGATCAAAAATGTAGTAGGCTATTTTATTCATGATCTGTGAAAGTCAGTGCGCAGCAGAGTATTTCATTCGTTTCTGTTTTTGCCTTTGGTTGCAAAACCACACTCGAACCACGTTCTTTTTCAGGTCCAACTTCTCTGCAATGGCTGCAATTTTCTCCGAGGAGGGCCGTGGCTGGATGGCAAAGTACGCCTCCAAAGAGCGCTTCTCTGGCGCGGCGATGGACGTGCGTTTCCTTTTTCGTTCATTCCCGTTGAAAAGGTCCGGCTTGCTGCTTTTCTCACGGTACGCTGCTTCGGCTTCCTCGAGCCACGCTTGGAGAACGGGCTTAAGCGCGATCATGTTGTTGTGGGACAGGGTCAGAGACTCGAACCGGCAGATTGTGCTCTGACTGAGCGACCCCACTCCCGGGATTTTCAGGTTGGCCAGGGCCGAGCCCACGTCCGCCTGTGTTACTCCGAGTTTGATCCTGCGCTGTTTAAAGCGCTCCGCGAACGCCTCCAGCTCCCGTGGATCCGACTCCACGTCGCTGACCATGCCCCCGTGCACAGAGAGCGAGTGTGGGTGCGCCATGGTGGCCATAGCCTGGTGCAGCTGCCCCATGGTCTGCAGATGGTGGTGGTGCGCCGGTGCCGTCATCCCCGGGGGCTCTGGGCCGCCCATCCCGCTCACGGCCAGGCTGCTGGACAGGTGTTCCAGCAGGTCCCCGGCCTCCAGGCCCTGACCCAGGTGAGGGTGGTGGTGGTGCGACGCGATGGTGGACGGCACGTGGGAGATGGGCAAGGCGCTGGAGGAGGGGGTTGAGGTGCAGGGGACACTGCTCATGGTATGGTAAGTCACGTCTGCTTTGAACGCGTGGCTCTTGCCGTGAGAGACGATGCTGTCAGCTGCCGCCAGAGCCTCTGCCCGCGCCAGCAGGCTCTCATCAAAGCCTCCGAATATATTGCCCTGCAGCTGCAAGCGAGAGGAGAGAGCATACTGAAAGTCAGTGGGGAATAGTGTCAGCAGCGCGCTCTCAGGATCTTAAAAACATTTTTTTCCAAAGGCAGCGCAGAGCTCAGAGCAGGCTCCTCAAAGCGCAGGTCATAAAAATTAATATGAAGCAAGAGCATTGCTTGAATTGACATGTGTGAGAGGGGAGGGTGTACTGGGAGGGGGGCACAGACACAGAGGAGAGAGAGAGACTAGAACAAAGTCCTGTCAAAAGTGCTCTTGTTCATCCAGGTCATGGCGAATCTGGACGTAGTTTTAAGCTTCAAAGACCCAAACTACATCCAGACCTCCGCCCAGACAATGCTCTGACCTGTCAAACTTAACACGACTTATCACAGTGACATTTCACCAAACTGAAGCACGTACCTGCGGGCCGGACACACACACTCTGCGCATGCCCTCCGAGCCCGCGTGCAGGCCGGGGTACTTGGGCTCGTGCAGGGCCGGGTGCATGCTGAAGTGCTGTTTTCCGTTCATGGTCATCATCGTTCTCCGGGGCTGCCTCCTGCAAGCAGCGCGCGAGCAGCCAAGGCCCCAGGCACGCGGATTCACTGCTACAGTGTCTGAAGTCCTGCGCGAGACTCCTGTCATCCACAATGAGCTGCTCACGCGGCGGGCAGCGCCTCCCGGCACCCTCCCCTCCCATCCCCCTCCCGCTCAGTTTACAAATGCCAAAGTGGGGCCTCTTTGCGCAAGCGTCAAGTGGCAGCTTTGTCTTTTTCTAACACTTTTTACGACTTCTGTCTTTTCCAAACTTTATTATTATTTCCATATATCCATTTTTAGACACCACTTCGCCCGTGTTTGATCATAGCAGTGGCTCTAACCAGAGCTTTAATAATGTAGCCTATGTATTTGTAAATGAGGTGACGTGAGGACGAGTATGGGGCTGCGTGCAGTGGTTTCAGCACCAAGGACAGAGGCTGGTGTCAGCTTTGCTCTGTCCAAGGTGCTGAATGAAACAAAGCCAATACAGGCCATACAACTACAGACTACTACTGACAGATTATTATTAGTTAAGCTTAATTGGACATGTAAATGTTAAAGTGATCATAGTCTGTAATCATTATAGCTCAAATAAAGCTGTGATAAGGGTTCACTTTCAAGAGCACAAAAGAACATGGTATTACTGTAGTTTGGGAGAAGTGTGCGTATTCTTGTCATGGTGACTACTTTTTGTCATGGTTTCACAGTTGATTTCAGTACATCTTTATAATATCTAGTAGCGAACAGAAATTTGGAGCCACCCGTTCCCTGGAATGGGCTGGACTCTCCTGTCTTGTCAGAACCCTGACCACCGTGCACACCCGCTGGGCCGAAAGCGGAGCCAGCACAGGACAGAGGGTGACACAGAGCTACGTGATCCACCTGCACCTCTCTTGTTCCTCAGACCCTCAATAATTCAGCAGGCCAGTGCAGGCATCCATTACCCCGCTGGCATGTGCTTATTCATTACACAGATTAAAAGAGCCACGGTGCTTCCTACCCACGCAGACCTGTTGCATGCTGGGAGTCACTTGTTAGCTATAATTAAAAAAAAAAATAGCCTACATATTTGGGTTTAAATTGTTTCATGAATCAATTGTAATATAATAGACTGATCAACAATTCTACTAAAACTGCTTAGAAAGTGACTAGTTCTTGTAATAGGACTAGTATTTTTTCATGCATAGGTTACTTTCTTACTCTCTACTTATTCTTACCACTACTTACAAATTTTCAGTAGCCTTCTCTTTCCACCACTGTTGGAAAGTCTCTGAAATTGCACCCAGGGGAGACTGGGGCATACGACACCTTTTTCTGCCAATACAATGTCAAATTTGAATACAATGAAACACCACACCAGTTTTAAACCCAATTAAATAGAAAATTTGAGGAAAAGATATTTGTAACCCTTCAAAAATACTTCATTCGCAACTGTTACTTGAAGTCTGAAGCGTAAAAGTAGTGTGAATAAAGTAGTTCTGTGTATTTGTTAATAGCTGTCACTGTCTTTGAAATCTCATTGTTTACACCTCAGTCGTATCCTGCAGAATGAGGAGTCCATCTTTTATTAACAGTGATGATCTGATCTTGGTGCATTTCTAATCTGACACATACAGACAGTTGCAGTCCACCATAATCAACTTATATTTTGGCCCAGTCAGCAGTTTAAAGTCAGTTTAAGGAGCACTACGTAACTTTTCTGGTGTGGGTGTCCGCACCTGAGTGTCTCCATGGAGATATTATGATGACAGTAACTTGACAGTAAATTTGCCATTACTTTTCCTCATAGACTTTTAAAAAAAATGTAAATATTAAGAGTTCAAAGACACAACGGAGGGTAACCAGCTGTGGTAACTAATAATAATCCATAACACCAACAAGCACGTTTAAAGTGCAAGATTTGGGGGAAAAAAACAAAAAAACAAACAAAATTCTTCAATTCAAAACACACTATACACATACTTTTTTTTTTTTTCTGAAAGTCTATGGGAATAATTAATGGTAAATTTACTTGTGGAACCAGGGGGTATCCTGGTTCCACAAGTCCTGCATCGATTCAACATAACGTGTTTTTTATTGCATCAAAATACTTTCATTTTAGCCTGAGCGGTGCCACCTCTCCATAGATGTGACCTGTAACTTCATTTCCATGCAGATAGATTTGTTTAATGGCAGATTGTGGGACTTTCCAGGCAAAGCAAATATATCACAAAAGAGACAAGCGAGTGGCGGAATCTCCATAAAATCCCATAATGCTCTCCAAGTCCTCCAAAGTTAGACATGCAGACGTGATTAGTACTGTTATATTTAGTAAGTAAGAAATTGTTACGTTAACTCATATTTAAGGTTTTTTGTTTTTTGTTTTTTTTTTTTGTTGTTTTTTTTACTCTTCTTGAATAAAAGCCCTTCCCCTTCATTTTGCGCGTTCACGAGAGTAAGAGGTATCCCAATTCTCTTTAGCAGTGAGAGGTGTGCGGGCTCAGGCGAAGGGCTGTGTACCGCTTCAAACAGAGCAAATCCAGACGCGCACTTCAGACCGAGGGGCAGGAAGAGCTGCAAGAAACGAAGAAATGTGCTGGCGAAATAAACTCTCAAATGTAACTAATAAGAACTTTAATGACATGTATAAAGTTATAAGACTGTGTTTTTGTTCACTTTGCACCGCTGTAATCGGCTCAAAGCGGAACAGTTGTAAGTTTGGCTGCATCCGCCACAGCGCGCACCTCAGTCCACCTGCTCTGCGTCTGTGGAGTTTACAAACTTTACCGGAGCTATGGACCCGGGACATTTACGAGTTGCACTTTACGAGTTTACATTTACGGGTATCACCGCTGTCGTGACTCGTGAACCGATTCTCGGAGGTCAAAGCACCGCGGCACGGGGGCTGCCTCTCCGACCCGCGGGGACGCTGTGAGTGGAGCGAGAGCCACGGTGCGACGGAGAGGACTGAGCGGGACACGGTTTCTCTCTCCCCGCTGCTGAGGCGCAGGAAGCCGGAAAGAGCGGGGAGAGCAGCGGTCTGAGCGAGGGGACCTCACTGTCCCCGCTGCAGGGTCGTACTGAGCGCGCGCCAACACAGACGCGCAGAGGAGCAGAGACATATCATTGTATATCACATATTTCAATCTCTGCTTTATCGCTACAGTTGACTGCGCTTTGTCATTTAGCTCGTTCTAAATAACAGCAGCCTATAGGATCGTAACTAATCAATACAATAACCTGATCATTACAGTGTGTTGTCATTGATCTTGCAACATGTCATATTACTGGATTATAATAAATAAAAGGCAAATTTATTATGAATACAGCATTTAACCTAAATATAGTCCCTATAATATATAGGCCCATATAATATAAAATAAAGCCTAAGTAGCCTATAATATTAGGCTCTATAATTACATTACATTGATCATAAAAGACTAATTAATTCGACATATTCATAAATGAATAAAAGCACAGCTCTGGGCTTGTTATAAATGGAAAAATAGGCAGAGACAAAACGAGGTCTGTCCCAGTTCCTAGTGCTGCGCAATGAGCCCTTCCCTTTAGCCCTCATTTTGAACAGGTGCAAAAGAGAATTGGGATTGGTCCTAAGTGACAAAAAATGATTTGAACATTTTGCGTTTCTTGCACCTTTTCTTCAGATGATTTTTTTCTTTTCATTTATTCTACAATACCAGAAAGCATTATCTGAAGTTGTTTCTGCCCTCCGCTAATTTCAAATTAAAATCTGATGTGCCATTAGTAAATACATGCTACATCAGAACTCCTCAAAACGATGCTGTTAGAAATTGTAGTCTTTTAAAGGTGCACCATGTAACTTTTTGCTGGCACCAGTCGGTTATTATGACACTTTCACTTCAATATATTGGTGATACTGAAGAGATATGACAAACCATTCAGAAAATAAAGGACACCACACAGAGTTAAGAGTAATATTATCAGGAATGCTTTGGCTTGCATTTTTTCCACTTTCATTTTTTAAACTTTCCCAATATTCATTTTCTTTTTTTTTCTCTCAATCTTTTTTTTTTCCTTGATCCAATCCAAAATGTTTTAATCTTTTGAATTTTTTTTTTCACGTGTGTTTCAAGCATCCCATTCCTCCCTCTTTATTGCCCAAAGCAAACATGCTAGTAAATTAGAAATCATTTTTTACAAACAAAATACATGAAGAAAATACATCCACATCCTGCGAATATAAACAGTAACATATCCAAAAAACTATTGTCCAATAAACATATTACACATTTTTACACTATTGTGATAGCAGTAGCATACAGGAGTTATACAAAAAGTGAATCAAAGACCTCTGTATCTTCACAAGCAAGAGCCCTGCCCGTTAATGGTATTACTCAAAATCTGCTTGTGAAATTGTTAAATCATTACTCACAAAATCAAAACATTAAGAGATGCTGTGAAGATTTTCAGTCAACAATGAGAAGTAGATAGTGTCGCCTGGGAAATCTAAAGCAAAATAAGCATTGTGAGACCAAACTCTAGGTTCATTATTTTTTCCATCTGATGTACAGAGGACTAGGTCTGTTCTTATCCCAGGGACACTAGCTTACAGTTTACAGCATAGAGAAGCCGGTGTGCGTGCTGAGCCTTACAGGTGCAAAACAAATCAGAATATTGCGGGAAAAGTTTGCGTTTGATAGTGGAGCAGGAGGTTTAGCATGTTGCTCACTAACCAGAAGATTGCTGGTTATTTTATCTCTTTGCCCCACTGCCCAGGTAATCTGGGAACTGCTCTTTGTAGAAATAAATAAAATTAATCTTGCCATAAAAATAACGGAAAGCAGAATTTCTGATTTTGTTTTCAATCCATTAACATAGGGCATGTAGGCCATGATCTTATACGTATGAAAAAACTAAATAAATAGGACAGAAAGTGTTTAAAACATTGCACACTTGCATAGTCATGACACAATATAGTTTTGCACTTTTCCACAATATTCTGATTTATTCACATGCACCTGTAGTGAGTCAACTTCCTATGTCTTCCATCTGCCACAGATGAATATTGTGCAACTTAAATTGTGAATTTGTGGGGGGAAAAAAAGGGCACTCGATTTAAATAAGCAGAGACACTCTTGCTTAGCATTTCTACCTGACATATTAAAACAACAAAAAGATACAACAGTAATTACTCTCATTTACAAAATATACAAAAGTAAATGTTAACTCTTGTAAAAATTCAGCCATTTGCTGATTGTAAGGCAAAATTATATATATTAAAATCAACGACTCAGTTTACATTCAAACCCCTGTCTTTAGATCACATGAGATGACCCTGTCCTAACAGGCCTTTTGTATGAGTTAAGAAAACAAGATACCAAAAAGACAGTGAATACGAGCTCTATGCACTAGACTACTGTGGAAAGTGATATTTGTCAGTAGTTCTTTACTAAATGTGAAGAAAACATATTATATTACAGAATATTCAGTACACAGTGTAAGAAATATTTCAAGATTGGAGTTAGGGCTGATTTTAAATCAACATGAGGTGAATGATTAGTGGTGGTCAAAGCACATGTTGGTTCATTTCTATAGTGACAAATTAGATTTTTTTTTTAAAAAGTGCAAGATATGTTCTCTGCAAATAAAGTTTAGATAAAGTCTTGAAACATTTTGCTCTTTTGTGTACTGAACAAATACGTCAATTCAGCCAATTAAATCCCTTTTACCTCAGTATTCTAGTGTACAAAGATGCTCATGAACGGGAGAAGACTTCCTATAAAACCGTATTAGACGTGTGGAGATGGAGAACTTGTAAACGTCAGTGTAGTCTATTGCACTGGGATCCTTCTGTACCTGCGCTGGTTCATGGAACTGTGTTCAATGTATTGGAAATGAGCATGCAATTTGTGCTGGCAAAAACAGCCAGCACAGTAGTGGGATGTAGAAATGTGTATGTTTTTAGAGGTCATATTATACCTATTGTGTGAAATCTCCCTCAGGTACTGCACAGTGCACTTGTGGAAAAATAAAAATCTTACTTCTTACTAGAATTTGTGATGGAATGGGCGTGTCCCTAAAACTCGGGACAAAAAGTCTTCCAAAATGGCATTTAAATACAGAATATGTATAAAAATACCTATTCACAGTAGACACAAATGTTGTGCATTACTGATACGAATCGTCTGGTAAGCACACTGAAACGTACATAGATTTGTACTATATCTATGAGGACAACTTAGACACGTTCTACTCTCAGCAAAAGTGAGACATCTTAATCAGATTTGTGTTAATATCGAGGGTAATAATTCAGCCCTCAGTGTCTTTTGATGTTGCCTAAAGACTTAAAATAATTTTGCTTCGAAATACTGGAAACAAAACAAGGTCAGTTTTTTGTGGAGCGGGGTTTCACTATCGCCTCCAGGATCTGCTCTCGTACTCGTCATCTTCATCATCATCCTCCTCCTCTTCCTCCTCCTCCGCCAAAAACGAGCCGCTCTCCTTCTGTTTGAAGAAAAAACACCAATCAGATTAGCTTTGTCCAAAATTTGTCTTTTTGAACGTCAAGAAAACCCATCACTGATAGCGGCTTGTTGATCATAATCACACTACGAGATAAAATTTGAGCTTTTGAAAATGTGTTTTTTCATACCGAGCTGTCCTCTTCTTTGGCGTCCTCCTCCTCAGGTTCAGTTGTGACGGAGGGTGTCTTGGGCTTGTACCAAGAAATCTGAAGCACACGACCTTTGAACTTTGCTCCCTGGTTGGCAGCCTGAAAGTTCAAATGACAAAGTGAAAAAATTGACTTGAGAAACTCACAATATGATCTTTTCTAGTTACAGGTGAAAAGTAGGTTTTGTAACTTACATTTTCGGCTTCACTTCTTGTTTTGAACGTCATTACAACACTGTTAGCATCATGGTCACGCAGATCCTCAATCTCTCCAAATTTCTATGAAAAACAATAATGCATCAGTTGTATATAACAGCCATTGTTTTACTGCGGTGCCCTCCGACCTCCACCAAACATCATTTGTATTTTTACATTTGGGTTTTAGGTTAAACCCACCCAGACATGAGACGAACGTGCAAACTGCACACAGAAAGGTTTGGGAATTGAATGTGGGACATTCTTGCGCGTTTCATTGGGGGAATAGCTATATGTACACACCACTATACATTATTCTATACAACTCGTGCAGTGTTAAAAGACAGAATAAATGTGGGTCTCAAGACGAGACTTCGAACACTCCACTGTCTAAATACAAACCCCATATTCGTCAAACTTCCTTCAACTCTTTTGTATGTTCATCTTACCACAAAGTGTGGCATGAGCTCCTCCTTCTCCTCCTGTGTGACCCCCAGGATGGCCAGAGCTCTGGGCCTGTGGTCCACCACCATACGGTTGACGGTGCCCCCTCTGCCCGTCACGTCCCGACTGCGTCCTCTGCCCCGCCCCACGTGTCCTGCTCCGTGGTCTGCCGCCATCTTTCCTCTGCCGCGCCCCCGGCCTGAAGGAGAGCGGATCAGGCCTAACCGCGTCGCCTAGGAGACAAAACAGTTGGGCTACAAAAACAGGCTAGGAAGAGTCCATTTAACTGTAGGTGTGGGATGATTTTTTTTTCATACTTTAATGCATCAATTGTTCCATTTCACATTTTGGCTTTGCAAAATCTACATGTATTTTATTTGATATGTTTACTGTCATTATAGCACTATTTTTTGGAACTTTGGACAAAGAAGGGTTATGCTCTGGCGAGTGAACATTTACAGAAGCCAAACCAAATGTAAACGTATAGAAAAACATCTTGTCCCATCCCTACTTATTTGCACTCAGCACATTAAAATACTTGGTGGGGTAATCCCTTCCACACTGAGGCACATCCCATCATGAATAAGTAATAAAAGGACCTTTCAATGAAAATAATGATGATAATGATGAATTGTGTCACTGAGCTTGAAAATATTTTTATGGTGTACAGAACCCTCCTCTCATCACAATATTATGTACAACAACATTTGAGTGATACAATCTGTCTTTTTTAATGATCAAATCATTGCATTTCACCAAATGGTGTAAAATCTACATATTAACAAGGTTTACTTTCCTTCCTGCTCTAACTTTTTCTCTCGCCTCTCCCCTCTTTCACTTGTGTCTCTAATTGTCCCTCTACAGTTTGAACCAGAACTAACAGCTCAAACTTTAATGAGACAGGCCTCATCAGTGAGAGGCTGTGTCTGATTTAGACTGGTTGCCTGCTCCTCTGGGCTTTCTTAAGTGGCTGAAGTTTAATGTGCAGAAGGAGGGTTGGCCTGGGACGACAGGGACCACATGCATTTTTAATGTCGCACTAATTTAAGACCCAGGGGGAGGAGAGAAAGAACATGTCGGGATAGGAGGGGTGTTACTGGCAAAGCCAGGGATCAGACTGGTCTTTGACACCAATGATGACCATGTACAGTGTTTCATTGTTGCCATCAATTAGCATGATCAAACTTCAACAGATGCTTAATTAGTCAGGTATCTTCTGGGTCTGAAAGCCTTCAAGCATTTAGAATAGATTTTACAACAAAATATATTACTTTATCTCTACATTGTGTGTTTTAATGGTGCACTATGCCACTTTTCTGGTGGATGGTCGGCCACCTGCTCGTTTCCATGAAGAGGCTATTGTTTTGTCTGGAATGTTCCACAGTTTGGCATTAAACTTATCTTTCCCTGTGGAGACAAGCAAGTAAAGCCACCAAGTTAAAAAAGTCAGATCAGCTGAGAGAAGTCCCCACTCACAGTAAGAATGCATTTTTTAACAATAAATAATATGTAATAAATAAAATGTCGCGACAGGTTGTCAAATGGCTTCTTATGGTCTTTGTGTGTTTAGTCATGTGTGAGCGTGAGGCACCTCCACTTGTAGCTGCCCTAGTTTCCTCTTGAGGTCGGTGGTGTCCTCTCCAGAGTTCATCTTCTTGTGAAAGTCGAGCTCAGCGTCTAGCAGCTCCTTCTGGGCCTAGGCACATTCACAATCACATACAAAAGGTACAGCACACTGCACTCGGCAGCAAAGACTCAGTCATAACATAAATGTTGATCTGTATCATTTTGTATAATTTGATCTGATAAAATGCAAGACCTGAGAGTAGCATTGTCGTGGGACTGAAAAAATATTGCAATCATTACAGTCAAAAGCAAACTAAATGAGCGTGTAAAAGTATGACTAAAAAAAAGTCTTAATAGAAAATATATGTTAGTATTGTTACTAAAATATAGATACCTAAATGATCATTTTAAAAAGCTCTTTTTTAGTCAATACTGCAATTTTCAACACGACATAAGACATGTGGTCTTACACTAGTTCTGATAAAACTCATGTAAGTACTGAAAAAAACTGTTTTATCTTGAGTATCTAGCTTCATTACTAGTTTTAATATCGATTAGTATCAGACTTTCGATGCCTTTTTCATGTTGCCTATATCTATTGTGGTTGTCAAAGATGCAATGTGTCAAAAAATACAAGTACATACTCATTTGAAGAAGTAACAAAACAGAAAAAAAAACATATCAGAACAAAACTGAACTATTCCTGAAGAGTTTTAGGAGGTCTTATATCAGAACTACTATAAGACCACATGGTACCAATGATCAAAATCAACCCTGTTCTTGAATTTCAAAATCAAGTTTGAAATGTTCGATTTGTGACACAACACTCATTTTTATCTCTTTTTTTTTTCCCCCTCAAAGGGCAAGATAAAATATAAAGATTTAAAATGGGACTGAAAACCTAAACTCTGCCCATGACCACATTTCAAATCGAGCTGCTAAACTGGGCAGTACCTGGAGGAGTAAAGGAGTGAATTAGGGGGGAGGAGGGGCACAGTCTGGGGGTATAAGAACAGTGTGATTGGTCTAACAGGTATTGACACTTCAAACTCCGCCCCTGGAGTCAGGTGTTTGTAATTAGAAACACTTGGTTATAATCAGGGCAGTCTTTCGTCATGTCATCAACTACTTGAAATAGCAGAGGCCACACTTAGATTTAAGTGGTTTGGACCAAAAATCTGCAAATGCACCTAGTTTGCACTAAAAATCGCCAAAAATTGACTAGGAACAGTGGGCAATGCTATTAAAAACACCATATACACAGTTTAGTAGCGGGAAAAAAAAGATCTCCTCTTGAAACTTACATCGCTTTTATTCTTGGGCTGGTTGTTGTTGGCTTTGACACTGGTGACCTGAGCGACAGGGTTCAGGTCATTCTGCAGTTGTGAGATTTTATCAGTCAGCTCCTTCAGTGTCTTCATGATGTTTGCCCTTTCTTCTGGCTTCATCCCTCTGTTTTTCTCCAGACGGTTTATTAAGGCCTGAATGAATACCGCATTACGTTAAAAATGTAGTGCAAAATATTTACAAAATTTAACTTTCATTTCTGGAAATTACTCACTTTTTGGCACTCAATTTGTGCCTGCAACATCTCCTGCTTCTTCTTTCTCCTGTCCTGCTG
>KN484085.1:42979-66254 GCA_000787095.1 Periophthalmodon schlosseri
TGGAGCGTTGCAACTCTATTACTTCATTTTGTTGATCCATCTATTGTGTATTACAATCAGTAACACATTTCTTTTGTTCATACTCATGTTTTGTAATGTCGTTTATCATTTAACATAAAAATGACAAAATAATCAGACATATGTTTAGACTAACTTTGAACCTGAACACAAATAATAATAAAATCTGATGTCTCAGGCCTGTGCAGACAAACTAAAACGAGAGATGGAGCTCTATGGTAACCCTCCGCAGTTTCCTGATGAAGATGATGAGGAGAAGGAGAAGCCGAAGACCAATGATGAAATTATTATCAAAGACAAAGCAAAAGGAAAAAAGGTTTTTAAAAAGATAGAACCACAATAACCCTTTTATGATCAGTTATATTTACATTTTTACTTTGTATCATTTTTTTAGAGTAAAGCTGCAGCCAAAACGGGTACTGCCACATATCAGTGGGATATTATGAGATCTTTGGGCTTAAATGATCAGGAAATTGCCAAGTTTGCCAACGCTGAACACTGGCTGGAGTACTTCCCTCCTCTGGCTGTCACAGACCTTAAAAGCATGGGAGTCAAGGTAGATGTGTATCATAATTATATTGTCGCTGTCTCACTGAAAATGGTTTCCACTTCCAGACTTGTATCCAAGTGATTTCAAAGTCTAAGCCCAGCATCTTAAAAATACAATTCCTACTCATATCTTGCAAATGGAACGCTAATAAAATCTCAATTATGATGTGAAAGTAAATATTTAGTTACTGTACAAGCTACATATCACTTGTCAAGCTTCTGTCTAGTGTCTGTACTTTTTAGGCATTCAGCCCACATTTTCATGCTAAATTGGTGCCAAATGTCACGCCGTTCCTCACAGGTCGACTGGAGGCGTTCATTCATCACCACCGATGTCAACCCTTTCTATGACTCCTTTGTCCGGTGGCAGTTTGTTACACTGAAGGAGAGGAAAAAGATTAAGTTTGGGAAAAGGTGAGATGGTACCGGAGGATATTTAAATATTTTGCTATAATAAGTAGAATAGGTTTTCAGCTCTACCAGTGATTCTGTGAATAAACAATGTTCATTTCTCTTGGAGGTATACAATCTATTCCCCCAAGGACGGACAGCCATGTATGGACCATGACAGGCAAACCGGAGAGGTATGTTCTTTTGAAATGTTTTATTCTTTGTTATGAAAAGACAAAATTTCGTATGCTTATATTGTTTTTGTAAATAGGGAGTTGGGCCTCAGGAGTACACACTTATTAAAATGAAGATTGTTGAGCCATACACCGCAAAATTCAAGTCAAAAGTCTTTTATAGCAGGTACAAAACACTGATGTAAATATAATACTGTAAATATAAATGTCTTCTTATTGTGATGTGAGCTAAAATTATGTTTGTCTTATAGTGGCATGAAGGGCAAAAACATCTTCCTGGTGGCGGCCACTCTGAGACCGGAGACTATGTTTGGTCAGACAAACTGCTGGGTGAGGCCGGATATGAAGTATGTGGCTTTTGAGACGGTGAGCGGAGACGTATTTATCTGCACACGGAGGTCTGCGCGAAACATGTCCTTCCAGGGCTTCACCAAGGAGAACGGAGTGGTGCCCGTCGTCATGGAGATCCTTGGACAGGTACATAATTACGTCAGTTTGTGTATGATTTGTAAAACTCCTCCTATATTAGATTTTGTTATATGATAAGAAAACATTTTATTTGTCCCACTGTGAGTTGGCTGTAATTGGGCAACAGTCACAGCAGAGAATTTTTTTTTTTTTCTTGTATTTTTGCCAAACAAAAATGAGAAGAAACATCATCGATCATCCTTTAACAGTAATACACAATTAATAACACCATGACCAAACTATAGTGATATTTTATTATTAATTATATCTTTTCTCCCAGTTGTATGATACAATTAGCATTGCTCAAGTATATGACCAGCTTTACGAAATAAAAATTAGAATGTTAAAAGTAAATTAATCTGACATAAACATTTCGGTTACTTTTTTTGGACTGAAGATATATTTTTTTACTTTTTAGTTCACGATTATCAAGTAACCAAATAATCTTTACATAATTGCCTGAAGTGTGTAATGCTCATTCATTCACCTGTTTGTTGTCAGGATATATTGGGATGTGCCTTGAGTGCCCCTCTGACGTCCTATAAAATAATCTATGCACTGCCTATGCTCACCATCAAAGAGGACAAAGGTATCTTGATAAATAAATGTATAATGTATTCCAACATATCTTATTAATCAATGTCAATTTCTAAATAGGCACCGGTGTCGTAACCAGTGTCCCTTCTGATGCTCCTGATGATATTGCTGCTCTCAGAGATATCAAGAAAAAAGAGGTACAAGTTCATTGAAATGCTATTCGGTCTTTTGAGCTATGTTTAACTATAAATGCATATCATATTGCTGTCTGAAGGCTCTAAGAGAGAAGTATGGCATTGAGGACAAGATGGTGTTGCCTTTCGAGCCGGTACATATATTTATTTTTATCCTCTATCTTGTTCTGACTCCGGACATTTTAACTGTATGAAAGGACATTCCTTTAGGTTCCTATCATTGAAATACCTGGCTATGGAAACTTGTCAGCTCCTCTGGTCTGCGATGAACTCAAGATTCAAAGCCAGAATGACAAAGAGAAACTGGCTGAAGCTAAAGAAAAGGTCTACCTGAAAGGATTTTATGAAGGGGTGAGCTAATTTATGGTAATACTTTACACTTTCTCTTACACTTTTCTGGCTTGGTGTCCATCACCGTCTGTTCTCCATGGAGATCTTATTCTTTTGCCTGACATTTTCCAACAGTATTATTGCCTTGCATGCATTTTTACTGTGGGTGTCTCACCTCTCCAAAGATTTGACTTGCAACCGGTAATCTGCTTGTGTCCATGGGGACTGATAATTTTATTGCCATAGTGTGTGGAAGCAATCTCCATGGAGACAAGTAGGTGGCAGTCTCTGCACCAGAAAAGTTACATAGTCCACCTTTAAGTGGATTGATTCCATTCCAGTGCTTAACTATTGCAAATATGTGTGTAATATAACTATAAAGTTTTGTATTAATATTGTATTATGCTATTTTATTTCAGATCATGTTGGTTGAGGGATATAAAGGTCAGAAGGTGCAGGATGTCAAAAAACCTATTCAGAGGATGATGGTTGAGAAGGTAATGCTTTCTATTCCCTTCATTTAGCTGGATGATAAATGCCTTTGATCCAGTTGTAGTATGTCGATGCCATCGTAATAATCAATGTATTTACAACAGGGTGAAGCGATGATCTACATGGAGCCGGAGAAACAGGTCATGTCTCGTTCGGCTGATGAGTGTGTGGTGGCCCTTTGTGATCAGTGGTGAGTCCTGCTTTTGTGCCTTAAAATTACTTTATTTCTATATAGATTAAATGTCACTTTTATGTGAGACTGCTTGATCATATTTCAGGTATTTGGATTATGGAGATGCAGAATGGAAGGCAAAAGCTAATGAAGCTCTTAAATCACTGGAAACGTAAGATTTTAAATTTATGTGATCTAAAACTATATCATCATAGATTTTTTTTTTTTTCTTTTGCCATTATCATTTTTTTTTAACTATTATGCTTTGCAGATTTTGTGATGAGACCAGAAGAAACTTTGAGGCAACCTTGGCTTGGCTACAAGAACATGCCTGCTCCAGGACCTATGGACTTGGTAAGAGCTTAGGCTGTTTGGTTTTTTTGTTTGTTTTTTTGAACAACCAACAAAATACATGGGCCTAATTTTTACAAAACATTTTTAGTGAACATATCCAGAGTATGGCGTCACATTGTAGATCATTGGCTTTGCTCATACACTGGGTACATTTACATGGCTTAATAATAATCGATAACTAGAATAATCAAATAACCCAATAATTGGATCTGATTTTGGTGTGTCGGTTAATATTTTTTTAGAGTAACTGCTGTATTTGAAAGACAGTACAATTTTTATTTATTTTTTTGTCCTTGCCACCTTAGTTTTCCCCTTTTGCATAACTGTCCTTGTCAAAACCTGTGAAACTCCAGAAATTGGCCAATGATCAGATTGTTGTGGGATGCGTGTAAATATAGCCACTGATTTAAAGAAGATGTAATCTTACAGAGCACTGGAGTCTTGCATGGTTACTGTTTGGTCTGTAGAGGGAGACAGAGGATTGCCAGTTGATGTTATTACCCCAGTGGGAGTCTTAAGTATTTGAATAGTAAAAGATTTAGACTAGAAACCATCTGGCATGCAGCACAAACGTGTACAATAGACTTGATGTTGACTCATTTTGTCAACAACCCATGCATATTCACTCAGAAAACGCTCTTTTTCTAGAGCAGTTCACATTTTCAACATGATATTTCCGTACTGCAAATTATCTATAACTAGGAACGATTGACCGCTGCAATTTTGTCTGACAAACATAGTGATAGACTGTTAAGTTCTTGTGAACATTTCACTCTACTTTATGTGCTCATTGTTGTGTACATTATATCTTGATGAATAATAATCCATTTGTGAAGCCTGGTGACTGAACTGTCCTGGCCACAAGCCGGCAGCCTTCCTGCGTCCCATGCAAGTCTCTTCTCAGTGTCCCCCAGAGCAGCTGAGCCCTGAGTATTTATACCAGAATTACAAAGCTACATACATTACAAAAGCAGGATCACATCTGTCATGTGTTAAACAACTTTTACACTTGAAGACAGGTTAAAACTACATAGTTTCCTGTGGGATGGGGACAGTGCCTGCTGAGTCTTCACACATGTTAATGTGTTGTCTGGGTCTCTGACAGACCGAAGCAGATCAATTGCATTTACACAAAGACATATGATTAGAATCAACATGAATGCACATACACAACATGAGTGCACATTTCCATCACACGTTCTCCCTTTTGATTATTCATTAATCATACTTCATAAACAATCATCGTCAGAAACAGAATATGCATAAAAATGTTGTGAAACCAATCGCAGTTCATGTAGATGAAGTCAGTTTCATTAGTTTGTTGATATCAAGAGATGGAGGCAAATTCATCAGTTCACTTTTAAGGAGTATTGCTGTGTTCAGCTCAGTTTGTCTATACCCAGTATGATTTGTAGTCACAAGATGAATGCTGCTTTAACATGATGGTGGTGCTGTTCAGTTAAATCTTTCCTATCTGTCCTCTGTCCCTTTGTCCTCCTTCTGACCACTCATGGCTGTAGTCTTCGTCCGCATGCAGCTTGGCGTCTCTCTAGCCATAGCTTGTTTCTGGAGTTATCCTTCTGCCCACGTGTTGATCTTCAGGACTGTGGGTGGGGACATGAGGAACAGGTCAACACTTTACTGAATTTTTCCTCCCGTGACAGTTGTGAAACAGAAGGATGGTTTTAATGATGCAAATCTGGCTCTGCCCAGGAGAAGATCATGTGTCCTCCTGCTCAGGAGGTGCTTTAGGTTCAAGTCCAGGTGTAAAATTCAACTGTCGTGGTTGGTTCACTGTGGTTGTCTTTGTCTTGAAGGGAGTTTTCTTGTTGACAACTGGCAAACTTACAACTTACAAAAGGCTCAAATGTTAACTCATATTTTCTGATGTAATTTGCAATTTGACCCCAGAAGTCAACTGTATGGTGCACACTTGGTACTTAAGCACAATGTGTTTTTTCACACTGTTTCACAGTTTTTGGTTTTTTTTTCTTTTTTTTTTACATGTTGCCACAGTTCTTCATACTTAAAATTGTGAGTGAGTTAGAGAAGTAAAATAATTCAAAGTCAAATGTTAGAAATTTGATACATTTCAATGCCTTCATAGCGTCGACATGACGTAAATTTATGTTTTTCTTCATGCATTTTACACTTGCATAATATCTCCATTGTTAGACCTGATGGAGGTGCACTGCTCCTTTTGAATTCACTCTCCATCATGAGCTAGCTGCAACTAGAGGGGAATTTCACTCAGTGGCTGTTCGGTAGTTAGCTGTAGTGACTCCTGTGGTTTTTTTGGGTTTTTTTTTTTCTCATTTTTATTTATTTTTTAAACTACTCTGGAGAATAAATTCAAGTAGGTCCCAATGCTAGATATTATGTAAAGCATAGTGTAGCATAACTAAACCCATGTTCAACATTACACAGTGGACTGCAGCTTGGTCAAAGGCAGAGCTACAGTCATTACAGTCTCATGGGTTTAGAGCTGCATCAGGGGTGGGGCTAGTGATTGGAGCACAGTCAGCACAGCAGGAGCATCACAGGGAGTGTTGTTATTGTGTAATTCCTTAGTGGCTTTCAGCTGCTTTACTCTTCTTCTCATGTGACAAGTTGAGTTGGCTCCTCAGTTGGAATTCATTTCTGTCCGGATTCCCTCCAACCTTCGGGTTGGTTGGGAGACCACTGCTCTAACCACTGAGCCTCTGTCTCCCTATTTCTGTTTTAGCTATTGTAAGGTACGAGTGCTTAGTTTCAGTGGCTTAAAGGGATGAGCTGTCTATCAACTGTGTCCCAAAAGTGAGGAAATCAGGAGTGGGGGAGGGCCATTGCTGTTGGCATTGTTTTAACCGCATGGTGGTGCACATATGACATTTTTGAGCCAAAAAGGTTGAAAAAGGCCAGTCAACTAATTGAAATATGGAAATTTTAGCTTTTGTGAAATTAATTAAAAATTGTATAGGAACAGAGCTAAGGCTGTTCAGCACGTTTAGAGAACTCCATTGAAGCATTTTGCATTTCCAAAATACATTGCCCTTTGAGCATTTACATGTCTTTGTAGTTGAAGATTTCCTTTTAAAATGAGCTCAAATGAAATAAAGTCTGTATTGCAAAAGCTCACCAAGCAAAACGTGTTCAAATCCAGTGGTGGTGATCCAAGACAAAAGGCAATGTCCATCCATGTTCTTCTTTGAAAGCTTCATGCATCAGGAAAGAAAACAAAAGACAAAATTCCATCTGCGCTGTGTTCTGGACGACCACTCGTGGATCACACTTCTGACACCGAGGACTGCCCTGGCCACAGGCCGGCAGCCTCCCCGCGTCCCAAGCAAGTCTCTTCTCAGTCGTCTTCCAAGTCTCTCTCCTCTGAGTATTTATATCAGAATTACAAAGCTACATACATTACAAAAGCAGAGTCACATCTGTTACACAAAGACATACGATCAGAATATTTTCTTTACAACATGAATACGCATACATTTCCATCACACAAAACTAAGATTGTGGTAATATAAAAGTCAAGATCCAAAGATGACGGGATTGTAGAACCTCCATAAAATACTATTAGTACTATAGTATCATTATTACTGCCTATGTCATTTGTATAGTTTTGAGGAAAATCACAAAAATCAAGTAGTAAGCAATAATGTATAAACAATTAAGTGGTATGGGAAAATTAGAGTTCAGTGAGCTCTAATATAGAGTGAAGACTCCAAGAAAAAAATATTGAAAGACGGCTCAGTAGCGCCACCTCAAAAATCGATTTACATTGCACCAATGGGAGCCCGGCCCAGAAAAATGTCATCGTAGACAAATGAAACTTGGCATCAAAAATAGGTCACGTCAGGACATGTCAAAAGATTATGGCCATAATATAATTTTGTACATCTCCTTTTCATCAAAAACATTTCAAACTTGGCCAAAAGACACAAAACCCATGTGCAATAAAAGGTTATCAATGACATTTTAAATAAAATGCTGGACATGGTCATAGTGATTTTCCAACAAATGTCAATTTTTGGAAAAAATACAAATATTTTTATGTTTCACAAACGTTGTCAGATTTGAATGAACCCAATGAAGCACATCTCTATAGAGCTCCAGCTTTAAAGGTGGCTCTATAGCGCCTCCTTCAAAATTGATTTAAAAAAAATCATAAAAGCCAATCTATTGTGAACTTTTACAGAGAGGCTATTCTTAATGGGGAACAATGTGACAAAGTCACATCATTCTAACTTTTATTGTTTAGGTGTAAAAAAATGGCAGATTGGAATAATAATATAATGAAAAATATTTTTTTTTCCAAGTAAATCGCTCCTGAGAGAAAGAAAAAAGGCTCAAAAACTCTTGAAAAGCGTCCAAAAATTTCAAATCGACTCAAATTTCATTACATAACGTCGCCAAGAATCTATGTTGCAGGATGGCTCAGTAGCGCCCTCTGGAAAATTTTAAATACATTATGAGTTGGAAAATGGACAAACAAATATATTATGACTTCGTCCTAAACCACACAGGGCGTCAACCATATTAGGTCAGACTTAAGACATCCAAAATCTAGACCTCGTACTTTAACAAACTTGTCCTAGGGTTTTTATCCGAAACTCTAAACTGAGGCAGCAGCAACTGAGGCAGGACATATCTGGGATCAAAAGTTGTTAAAAGAATTTATTTAAGCCTCAGGGTGTGATCATAATGAGCTCTTAATGAAGCGGCCATTTCGAAAGTATAAAAATCCCTGTAACTTTTGCAACAATTGTTGGATCTGGATGAACCCAATGTAACGTTTGTGTATTTTGATGACCTGGACATAATGAGATACGAATTTAACTTCTGTCTTTAAAAATGGTTCTCCAGCGCCCCCTGCAAAGTTAAAATGAGACCGAAAAGTTTAGTTTGTTGTAGAAAAATGAAGTTTGGTACGCACATCCTTTATGTGATTTTGAACAAAAAAGTATATGAGGACCACATCCTACGATGTGGTGGTGGCCATTTGAATCAAAATATGCAGACATCCAAGACCTAGCCCTTGCACTTTAACAAACTTGTCTTAGGGATTTTATCTGATGGACTTCAAACTGAGGCAGCAGCATCAGGACATATCTGGGATCAAAAGTTGTTAAAAGAATTTATGTAAGCGTCAGGGCGTGGTCATAACGAGCTCTTAACAAAGCGGACATTTGAAAGTATATAAAATCTTTGTATCGTTTGCAAAATTTGTCGGATTCAGACAGACCCACAGTAGCATTTATGTATTTTGATAATCTGGACTTTTATCACTTCTATCACAGATTATTGCTTTTTTTTTAGCTTTAATTACCTGCAAATCTGTGCATCTCTTAACTGGCAACAGTTTCCTTCTTTATAATAATAAAAGTGTTATATTTAGTTAGTTGTGGTTTATAATTAGTCAACATTATACACTTCAAATCAAGGTTAAAATTGCTTTATTGCTTTGTTATAGGAACACGCCTGCCTTGGGACGAACAGTGGCTGATTGAATCTCTGTCGGACTCTACCATCTACATGGCGTACTACACTGTGGCACACCTGCTGCAGGGAGGAGTACTCAACGGACAGGGGCCTTCACCACTGGGCATCAAGTATGAACTCCCAACAAACGCAATGACAAGCACTCACATTAAAATCAATGCATCTAGTGCTGTGTGGCATTTTTACAAGGGCATCATCAGTCTCACCGATGTCCACTGACTGTCAAATGGATGAAAGATAATATCCTCCTCATTTATCATCATTTATGTTGGGTTATTCAAATTTACACACGGCACTAATATTTAAAATTAATAATTCAGGAGTTCTGGGAAAATAATTACCTATTTCTATTATTAAAATTGTGTTTGTGCAAATGAGGGGCTAGATTGACAGTTGGGATGTTGGCAGTGGAAACAGTGGAAATGACTACAAAGATTATGTACATAAATTCTAATACTGTTCAAGTCTAGATTTTCAAAATGCAGTACACATTTATTATAGAGTGGTACTTGGAAATAGTGTGGGACAACAGTATAATGTGAGTTCTGATGAATTTCTTGAAGAATATAAAGAAGGATCACTGATCAAATAAAGAGACAAAATGACAATTTGTCTGAATATAAGGAGTCTGTGTAATCCCTCACTCGTCCAGGCGTGGTTCAATGTCGAAAATGTGCTCATCTGGTCAATGCAATCAAGACGTTTCGGCTCCCATCCAGAAGCCATTTCCAATTTGATGGTACTGGCGTGAGACACTAGCATTTGTACTACTCTGAGTTAACAAACTTCTCCCTCTGGGGCTGGACCTAGTTAACTCAGAGTAGTACAGCCAGTACCATCAAATTGGAAATGGCTTCTGGATGGGAGCCGAAACGTCTTGATTGCAAAAATAGTGTCCAGATGACCACCGGTGAAACCTTCTCTACATCTGAGGATAAGTGCATACATTTAACCTCCTAGGACCTGAACTTTTCATGGCTGCTTTATTATTTTTTTTTTTTTTGTTATTTGGTCTGACTGGAGCTGATGAGCGTAAAAACAAACAATTATCTTTTTACATTATGAGAAAAATGATGTCCACATATGAGGACATTCGTTGTACGTTTTAATCATTTTGATAGAAACAATAAAGTCACATTTAAATAATGATTTACAAAAACTATTTAAGTGCCTGGTCCCAGCAACATTGTCCCTGAGTAAAAACAAAATGAGAAACAAGAATTGTGCCTCTTGGAACAATGTGTCTCATTTGAAGAGCTTCTAACAGGTGAAGACATGAGCCTTTAACAAAGTCCATCTTGAATCTAAACTATAATGTGTTAAACTCTTCTGTCATCACTAAGTGGCAGTTTAATGACCTCATATGTGACACCAGGACCTTGTAGAGAAAAAAAATTTATTGTGGCCCAGACAACCCAAAATGTGTTGTCCACATATGAGGACGGCAGGTCCTAGGAGGTTAAGCAGAGTTGAATGCAGATGTTCCTTGGCATGTATGTGCTTCTGACCTGTTTATTTGACCGCAGCAAAATGCCATCTGAAATATTTAGTATTGCTGTCTTTTCTACCCATTTCCTTTTTAAACACACAATTTTACTGGACTGTAATATTGTGCAATAATTTACATCACAATTTTCTTCGAGCGTACAACATGAAGGTAACTTTTTTCTCTGAGTGTCCACACTTGACTGTACTTGTCATGAGAGAGTGGAAGGTGGATTAACCAGAGGCTGGGCAATAGGAAGTGTCAGGGGGAAAGTGTCTGTTTAATGCAAGTCTACACTCAGCCACAGAGAATTACTGAATAATGCTATAAAAATATCTCAAATACAATATCTTCACAGAGATCAGACCATAACTCAACTTGTTTGCAGTGTGATAATAAATACTGTGTTTGGGAGGCAACTGCTGTTATGATATTGGGATATTCACATTTTTTTTCTTTTTTTCAGACCTGAGCAGATGACCAGAGACGTTTGGGACTTCATCTTTTTCAAAACAGCTCCCTTCCCTAAAACGTCCATCCCCAAAGAGCACCTGCAAAAGCTGAGGAGGGAGTTCGAGTACTGGTATCCCGTGGACGTCAGAGTGTCCGGCAAAGACCTGGTCCCAAACCACCTGTCCTATTACCTTTACAACCACGTGGCTGTATGGCCCAATGACAGGTCACTACTCTGCACTATTAGTTGTAGATTATTCTATTTGAGTGACCATAGACCCAGTAGCATTAAAAAATTAAAAAAGAGAATATCATGTTTTTTGGTCCTACAAAATGATGGTAGTTTCTTAAATATCACGGGCTTGTACTAGTTCTAATATTAAAAGAAAGACCTTTCTAAATTTATCTAGGAAAGGTCCAAGTTTGTCCCATTTGTGATGTCACTTTGAATAACGTCCAGTCACAGATTTACTTATTTGTCATACTGCTATGCCTAGGTTACACTATTTAACATGTAGAATTGGACTGGCTAATGAGATTGCCATTTGTGGATAAAAATCTTTGCTTTTTTTTTTTTTTACATGCAACAGCGGAAAGTGGCCTCAGGCAGTGCGCGCCAATGGACATCTGCTACTCAACTCCGAAAAGGTTACGGCAATTTTAAATGCATTTTAATGTGATACAATATTTTGATTTCATACATTGTGCTCATTCTGCCTTATAATGTAGTAGCTGATTCTGAGTCAAATGAGACGGTCCCATGGTTACTCTACATGCTACTGATTTGTACTAATTTGCTCTCGTATCTCTAAACACAATAGCTGCACGCGACAGTTGCTTGGTAATGAACTCGTGTGGGTGGGTACTTGACAATCTAGCTGCTAACATCTGTTTCCCTATTCTCCAGATGTCCAAATCCACTGGAAACTTCCTCACTCTCACCCAAGCTATTGACAAGTTCTCAGCAGACGGTACACCCTTCTTCAATTTATTCCTCTCCTGTTTTGTCTGTGCTGTTTTGTTCTCGGAGGGTTTTTCTGTCTGTCAGTCATCATCATTTATGACTGGAGGCAATCCTCCTTTTTTTTTTTTTAATTTTTCAGTGGGTCGTTTTGTCTGAATCTATAAATGACTTCAGGGACTTGTTAAATTAGCTAATGATAGTTTGTAAAGGTCAAGTTCAATGTGACATTACAAAGCATATTTTTAGACATAGTGACGGCAAATGAGGTTAAGCAGAACTGAAAAAAATATTTTTTTAAATTAACAACCAAAACCTCATTTCAGGCTCCATTTCCCACTTTATTAAAACTGGACAATTCATGTGGCTCACCTAAATCATATGGCACTTTCTTTTTACCCATTCAATTATTGTTACCGTGACTGGGATCACCTGTCCACAGATCTGACTTGTAACCTGCTTGTCCTCATGGGGATGCATAAGTTTAATGCCATACTGTGGAACATTGCAGGCAAGGCAACATCTTCATGGAGACAAGCAGGTGGTGGAGTCTCCAGCAAGTTGCATGGTGCACCTTTTAGTCAATGAAATATCATGATTGATGTTAATTTAACATAATTTGTATCAGTCCACGTTCTGCCTTTGCATAATTTTAACAATTGTGCAAATAGAACCTAAAATTAGTGGGACCCAATGTCAAAGTTTGTCTGTTTCTCAGATTCATTCTGAATTACCAATAGGAAAATTCAAATATTGCCACCACCAGGAAAGTCGGGGCAAAGTCGGGGCTAAGTCAGGTCTAAATCACATTTTAAAATTACTCGAGTAATTATGAATAACAGAACAAACCATGTGAAAGTTAGTTTTAGGTTGTACAAGTCCCCTTCCCTACATCACTGTGTGTTGCTGTGTAGATCTAGATAGAATTAGGACTGAAGGGTCTGAAAGGTCAAAGGGTGATTTCAGAACCGTGTCAGGGGATTTCTGTAACTCCGCCACATTCGCTCACTGGACTCAGATTTAGACACATTTATCAGCAGCAGGTTAAGGTCACAGCCAGAGCATTTTACTGAATGTGAACAGAAATGCCAGAAGGGAATTAAATGCAACAGTGCGTCATATCTAAAAGTCAGAGGTTAGTTTCTGTATACAGCAAAATAGCTTCACGGTCTACAAATTATATCCACTTAGTCTTGTGCAGTACATCATAAGACTAATTATTCTTATAGTTCTGTCTTACTTCCTAGCTAGAGATTAATTTAAAATATTATAATGAAATATGAAAACCTAAATCTGATGAAAAAAATTATATGGCCCTGTTTTTATTTCTGTCGTTAGTTTGGTGAAAGAAGTTCACTACAAAACAACACTAAATGTATCCATTAAGAAAGCCATAGATTATCAGTTATACAACACATTGAGTATGTTTCTGCCTCTGCCAAGTCACATCATCTTTCTTCTTGACACTTTTCTGTTCTATATTCACCTATATATCAAAACCTTACCCCTTTGATTTCATCTCAGTGCCGCTCTGATGTACTTTGCCCTGTCTTTAAAGTGGGACTGTTTTAGACTACAAACCTGCAAATGAACCATGTTTGCTCTAAAACTCCAGCTGTCCAAAGCGTTATTCATTAAAAATACAGCACCCTAACACACTAGTAAAAAGAAAATGGATAACAATACCCTTTCTTTCAAAACTGACTTTCACTGCGTCCTTTGTGAAGCTAAGAGTTGTGTTTGTTTCTTTTCCCCTTGATTATGAATAATTATCCTTATCTATGCTCCTCCATTTGTTTTGCTGACAGTAACTTGTCATTTTGGCCTGTCTCTTTTCTGTACTGTTTGTTTTACTGCTGCTCCTTTGGTGCGTTCTGTTCAGAGGAAAACGACTGAATTATAGATAAACTTTTCCCTTGAAGCGCTCCTTATTCAAGTAGCAGAGCCTGACAGAGGAAAGATGTGTTGATGTTATATCTGCCAACTAAAAGAATACAGGTGAATTTAAGTTGGGCAAAAACAGTAAAAAGTTCCTGTGCTTCATAAGAAACTACAATACATGATTGCAATGCGTTCCTATCACTAACTTCTCCTTACAGTGACCAAACATTTATCTTTTCTATTTCTGTTCTTCACCACTATTAGTTTTTATGTAGTCAAACCAAGAGATTTAACTTCTGTTTCCTCTTGCAATTTGAATTTAGTACCAACCTCCTCAGACTATAGTATTCTTGAGCGTTTTTAAATAAAATTTAACTGGAAAAAAATATTCTTGGGCACCATCCTTGCTGAATATCTCTAGTTGTTCTCTTTGAGTTATTTAGGTGGAAGTTGATGTCAAATTATAGTCCATGCTTTATCGAATTCACTCTATACTTAATTTTTAATAATAACTTCAGTGTAAGAAAATCAAAATCTCATGTAAAGATTTAGCAGGTGCGAATGATTGTAAATAAAAAAACTCCAAAACTTCAAGAAATGCTGTGGAGCGAGCGTAGGGTCCTGCCACATAATCCTGTTCAAGAATGTAGTGGACAGTCTTTCATAGACGCGTACTTTTAATACTCTGCTCTAACAGTTGATCTTCCTTTCCCTCCAGGTATGCGTCTAGCCTTGGCAGATGCTGGAGACACCGTGGAGGACGCTAACTTTGTGGAGACGATGGCGGACGCGGGGATCCTGCGCCTGTACACGTGGGTGGAGTGGGTCAAAGAGATGATTGCCAACCAGAACAACCTGAGAAGTGGGCCCGCAGACACCTTCAACGACAGAGTGTTCGCCAGGTACACGGGATGAGGGGAAGCTATTGAGCTCAGATGAATTGTACTGCCAGGAGGTGAAAGAAAGTTTGGTGTTTAAATAAGTTTTCATGGTCCATCTGAATATTTTTATGCAGTTTTACAATGTTTTTTTTGTAGAAAACTATACAAAATGTTCTTTATGTTAAATATGGATGGTGATCAGACGATATGGATGGATCTTTATAATGTAATGCTGCGTTCGCTTTGGGGTTATTTGGTTTTGGCTCCTTGAATAAAACTAGTAGCATTGTCGTAGTACTAATAGTTGATACACAAGGAATACGCCTCGATGCGCTATACAGAGTTTGATACCACAAAAGCGGAAAACACTTTTTTTTTTTAAACACAAAATGGTAATTTTCTTAAAGGTTACCAGGTGGTTTAACACCACTTCTAATTTAGATCCAACCCTCACAACTACAACTGTTTAGGAAATGTCAAAATGATTTAAGCACAATAACAATATTACTCAGATTACTATGTAGTTTCAATAGTTTTACTGCTGATCCTATCACTGATCTGGTAATGGAATAATCTCATGAAGATTTTAAAAAAAATATGACAATCGCTTGATGTCTTGTGTATAGTCTTAAGAATATTGAGCATGAGCAAAAGCAGGCCTGATATTTGTCACATATTTTATAATGGGTTTTGCTCAGGCCTCTTTGCAGCTTTAATACCATCACGCTATTTCCACCAGCCCTGTTACACTTCAGTGGTTTTACAAAACTGAACAACCCTCTCCACTTGTACAGTCTGGAGTTTTTGCACAAGTCCTAAATGGTATGGGAAGCTGCCTATTTCACACTGATTGCATGGATTTTATGTTCTCTCTCCAGTGAAATGAACGCAGGCATCTTAAAAACGGAGCAGCACTACGAGCGGATGATGTACAAGGAGGCGCTCAAGAGTGGCTTCTTTGAATTTCAGGTAAATGGACAATGAAACAGCTGCCCAATTACTTCTCATTACCACCGTTTGTAAACTATAGTACCCTATTCACCACGAGAATCGGTTTGTTTCCTGTCGATTTGAGTTGAATTGCTAGGCAGACCAATTGAGGCAGATTAAACCATCAGTCAGAATTCAAACACTAGCATTTGAAATCATTTTGTTTCCACTACAGAATTTTCACACAAAGGTTACTTGACCCGCCAGAACTTGCCGCCTCAATTTCAGTTACGTTTGAATGAAAGGCGGATTAACTGATCAGAGAGACACATGGTCTGCTCATGTCAAAACAAACACGCAAAAAAGAGGGAAAAAATAACTCAGAGGACTAAGAAATATAGTGTGGATTTCTGCACAATCAACAAACGAGACGCTAAACTGTTTATCTCAGGTAAAAGTTCAATATTCTGTTTTGAATTTCTAGAGGAGAACTCTTCCGCCATTTGAGAGATTCGTGCTAAAAATTAGTGGCTGTGATTGGACCGTCTCAAGTTAGGACGGAGATTTGAGACCGTTGTGGTTTAGTCCCAGATTCTTCTGGATTTGAACAAAATGTAGAAGGGACTGGCTGGTAAGACAAACTCAAATGTAATACTATTTTCACAAACATGGGGCCAGCAGTAATATACAGTTCTGCCTGGAGAGTAGAGAGCAGCAGTGCAGTTCAGTTTGAAATTTTAGAACATACATTTCACCTGAGAAACATTCAGTGCATAAAAAACATATTAAGATGATGGGGATGTTAAGGGCCCCGTTCTGTTGAAACGATAAAATATCCTACACATTTCTCTCAAAGTTAATTAAACTGTTAAACAATGTCCCTCACGTGAACTCATAAGGATAATAAATCTTGTAAAACTAGATTACGATCATTATTTTCTGCATAAGATCCGTATTTTTATAACATAAACCTAAACCTACTGTAACCTGCATTTTTGAACTGCTGTTTGTTGTTTCCAGGCCGCCAAAGACAAGTACCGTGAACTGGCCATCGAGGGCATGCACAGGGACCTGGTGTTCCAGTTTATCGAGAGGCAAACCCTGCTCTTAGCTCCCATCTGCCCACACCTTTGTGAATACACATGGGGTCTGCTGGGAAAGGTAACTACCACCTTGCATCTGGCTTTTTGAATGCTATTTTCATCATCTTTCAGGGCTTTCTTCTTTCTCCCTTTACTGCCCCCGAGGACTTACTCCAAACAGAATAACAGACTTTCAAACTTGTTGTATTCATTTACATCTAAGAAAGCACCTGGGACCGGCCATGGAAAATATGTTTGCTCACTTTACATAGGCCTTTAGTTGCGGTGTTCCCATTGCTCATTTGCTTCTGTGAAATGGCTCCTTGCACGCGCGCACTCCCTATGTGGCCCTCCCCGTCCATCAGGAGTCGCTCTTCACACCGTGTTATTTTTATTTTTTTTTTAATGTTGTCCTTGTGAAAGGGTAGGAAGCGTCAATGCATGTTCCCAACAGCACATCCAGCCAAGAATATTTTTAACACTTGAGTTTATGAATATGAAAAAGGCCCCACGCGGCTTGAAATGGGCTTTTCAACTGTCGCTTAGCAACAACAAAGGGCCCATAACTAGTGCTTTTTATCATGTGTAGAGCATGTCTAACACGGAAACGGAGCGATAATCTGAACACACTGCTATTTGGATACTTGCACATGCCTAGTTAATGTGGTTTGTGCCTGGTTGTGAGTCTTCTGACCTCTGCATTTGTGGATTAGAAGAGACAAAAGGTAGCTGAGTTTATCATTTTCATTACCGCACTGACACAAAGGTTGGCGGTTTGATCCCAGCATCCACACGCGCACACTGTTGATGTGTTGTATGAATGTGGGCACGGCGGAGGATCGTTGTCATTTTTGTTTTATTTTGCCCCTGTTTGTATATTGTGAACTTTAAAGCCCCAAAGGTTTAAAAACCAAACTTATTGTTCCATATTTGTCATTTCGTGTTACAGGTTCCTAGCATAACTTTGTGGAAGTAACATATTGGATTCCCATTTGGACTCACAGATTAATGAATACCACGAGCAGCTCATTAATTCTACCATGTGTTATTTTTTTCTGTAACATTTTTACTAAGAGCAAATTAGGAGCCAGAAGGTCACCTTTGCTCCAGTCCCACATGCACAAAATGAAACCAATAAGTCGCATCATCCGTGTGAATTGGTGATTTGCTAGACCCAACCCGGCCTGAACCGGAGCAGCCAGAATTCATCTTCTTTTATTGACTGGAGCATAATAGAAATGTCAGTCCTGCATAAACAAATGAGGAGAATTAAGGTAGAGATCAATTTGTTTACAGATGTGTCTTGTTCTGCATCTCTCCAGGGCCATAGGTCTTCACTAATTAAAAAGTCAAAAGTCCGGCGTGTTAATTAGACGTGGAAAATAAATGGTTTGTGGTATATTTCTTCATCATTTACTTATTCTAATTACATTCTTGATGTACTTTTTGGTACTCCAGTAGAAAAGGTTTCCAAGGTCAATGGACAATGAGACGTTTCAGCTGCCATCCAGAAACCATTATTAGTCTGAAAGTTCTGGTCTGAGAAGAATTTACACTGCTTTAAGAGGGAAGGAGCTAGATTGGTACTGCCCTTGGAGCAGTTTAAATTGTAGCTTCTCAAACCTGTACTTTCAGATTGATAATGGTTTCTGCATGGCTGTCGAAACTAGTGTAGATGACTCTTTTTACATGAACCTGTTTATACCTCTTGAGCAGTAATATTTTTATGCTATGCAGTGTATATTTTCTACACCTAACAATGATAATTTACTAAATGAAGTTAAAGTATATAACAGGGTATTAAACATGTTTTCCTCCTTTCAGAGCACCTCTCTGATGAAGGCGTCCTGGCCCTTGGCTGGTCCCGTAGATGAGGTTCTGATCCGCTCCTCTCAGTACCTGATGGAGACCGCCCACGACCTCCGGCTGCGCCTCAAGGCCTACATGCTGCCGCCCAAAAACAAGGCGAGACCCATCACTCCTGTCCCCACACTTCACTGCCTCCCCATAACTCACCGTCAACTTTGTGATCCCAGATTGATTTCTTTCTTTTGCTCTATCTTTCTTAGATCCAAAGTGTTTATGAACTGCAGTAAATAAATCTAAGGTAGCGAAGTGTAGCTTCAGCCCCTCAGGGGCTGTTTAATACAAAGCACAATGAGGCATAAAATAATAAAACTTTAGCAAAAGAAAGTTGGCAGATAATATTGTGCCCTAGAGCCGAGATTTGAGTCATTTATTTCATCAAAGGCAGGCATTAAATTTACTTAAGACAATTAAAACTAGATTCATATCAGGCAAGGTGTTAACAAGTAATTTGAATAAAGGTAATTGAAAAAAAACACATGCATAGCAATATCGCCAGAAGGAAACAGACCAAAACAAATGCATTGTTTATTGCAACTTTGTTCGTTTAGGCTCGGCATAGGCCCAGTATGAGCCCGTCACAGGCCCGGATCAGCTGTATGTAAATCGTGTCTGGATTCAAATGTAGATCTGATTTGGTTATACTTTATCTTCTTTAGTCCCAATGTACTCCATTGTTTGTTCAACATGATTTCGATCTATTTTAGTCCATCAGAGGTGATACTTTTAGAAACCCAATTTCTCAGATCGTACATGCAGCAAAATTATAGCTAAAACTTTTAATGTAATATTTTAGAGTTTTCTGATAGATACACTGACATAACATTATCTTGGAAAGTAAACTATGGGTAGTATAAAATAGTTCTGTGGTCATGATACTCCTTAGTCAGTTTGCCCTCACTGTTCCCATGTATTATCTGAATCCCGTAAAGCCTCATAATATTATTATTAAGACTTCAATAAGTGGCTGTGTGCGGCCTGGAGAGCATTATTGACTGACTGATATCTCCATCTCCCAGCCTGTTTCGATCGATCTGCTGCAAATAGAGCTGGGATAAACGGTGATACAGGAAAATTCAGAGATGGCACCTGAACAAAGTTGTACTGTAGACACTCAAGAGGGTTTGAGAGACTAACTTGTGACCAACATGCAGAATTATTCAAAATATTAATATGCCGATTCAGCTTTCAAACTCTGAGCAATGAAGTGAAGCTTACATACTCTTGTATATCAAAAAATCTGTATTACTTTTATCTTGATTTGATGTGTGATATTTCAAAAAACAAAAATGTAGGAAGTGTTGCTAAGACAGAAATCAAAATATCCCTGCAAAGGCATAGATTTTTTTTTTTTCAAACCAACAACTAAATAGTGCTTTGGGCCATCTTAAAAGTTATATGTATAATTAGTGGTGTAACTGGCACCACATCAGAGCGGAACCTTTTTAGCAGAGGTTCTAAAGTCATAAAGATTTAACTAAACTGTATTTGCAAAAAATGGGAATTGTAAGTGTAAGGTAAGCAAATGTGCACTTAACAATATCTGACATTTTGTTTCAACTAAATTCAAAACTTCCGGTGTATATTTTGAGGAAAAATATTGAATGCAGCTAGTTTATGATATTTCTTCCTCTCTGAACAGAAGGGTGACACCAAACCTCCTGCGAAGCCTTCACACTGCATCATCTACGTGGCCAAAAACTACCCCACGTGGCAGCACAGCGCCTTGTCCCTGCTCGGCAAGCACTACAAGGTAGACAGTCACACTTCAGGCCCATCTACTCGTCTGTTAGGGATGTGCGAAACAGTCCATAGGCATAGGACTTTGCAAGTGTATTTTAACAGTACAAGAAAGATGTAAAAATGCAGAGTTATGGTTTTACGATTAAATTAACAAGCGATTCTACTGGTTTAAACATGCCTACAATCACTTAGAACTAAATCATTAGCTGATATCGCCCATGGACATCATATTGTAGCTTGTCCTTATGTGTTCACTGCAAACTCATTTTAAATCATTCTGCTTTCCGAATGGATTATCGGAATTACACTTTTTATCAGGCAAGGCAAGTTTATTTGTATAGCACAATTATACAGTAAAATAATTTAGTTCATATCTGAGAACATGCACAATTTATCAGTTGTGTAATAAACCATCTTTAGCGTTAGATCCGTAGTATTCAGTTGCTTGGTGTGGCTCATGTTTAATAGTTGTATCTTGTTTATATTTTTGTCCCAGAGCAACAACGGAGTCCTTCCCGACAACAAGGTGATTGCAAGTGAACTGGGAGCCCTGCCAGAGCTCAAGAAGTACATGAAACGAGTGATGCCCTTTGTGGCAATGATCAAGGTACAGCTCCTGCACGGCAACACTGTTGTTATGAAACTCACAGTAGAGAGACGGTTTGCTGGAATTTAAAATGCACAAACAACTTTTGTACTGTTTTTTTTTTTGGTTGTTGTTTCAATTTTCTCAGTAAATATCAAAAGGAAGTGATGACATTCTGTTTGAAAGCTTTAGTTGGTGTTGACTTGCTAGTTACCCTTCTCAACTATAGGAGTTTTAATATTGTATTGAACCTGCCTTGTTCCATCCCACTGAATTAAGGGAGGCAGACTTAAAAATACAGTTGGGTAAAACGCATCATATAAGTAGCCATAAACAGAAAGATTTAGATGTA
This sequence comes from Periophthalmodon schlosseri, assembly GCA_000787095.1. Classification (NCBI taxonomy): domain Eukaryota; kingdom Metazoa; phylum Chordata; class Actinopteri; order Gobiiformes; family Gobiidae; genus Periophthalmodon; species Periophthalmodon schlosseri. The sequence goes on from KN484085.1 coordinate 64,386, forward strand.
CGGTTTATTTTGTAAAATTACACAGTGAGTATAGTTAACATGTGATTTGTACATATTTGCCTGTGTGTATGTACTTTGCAAAGATAAGTACATACAGTGACTTTGGGCTTGTAGAATTTTACCCATACTTCACAGCAATTATCAAGAAACAGCCCGGTTAATATTTACACCATTTTACATTCTACACCCCACTCAAGTGTGTTACAATTCACTGCATTGATGGTTGCAGCCCTTTGGAGCCAATATTTGTTTAACCACTACTAGATTGTTTGTTCTCCTCTCCCCCAATTGATTCAGTCTTTTAAATACACTCGTCTGACTACTGCCTGCATCTGCTTTTCCATTCTTTCAGCTTACAACAGCAAAAAGGCTTGTTTGAAATTGTTTTTATTGATCTGAAAGTGTGATTTGCAAGCTGCAACTTTTCTTCTTCGTTCCGTGTGTTCTCACTGGGAACTTTTTAACTTTAATCAGACATGGTTAGAGCTACGTCTCAACTTATTATACCAAAGCCATTTTATGTCAACTTAAATCAATAAACCCTGCCTCCTCTTCACTGTCCGCACAAAGGGGCTTTTTTTGTGGCAAATATTGAACCATAAACTTTATTCTTTGCTGACAGACTTTTTGAAGATATTAAACTAGTGCTTGTATTTTTGCCTCTTGTTGTGTTCAAAATAGTGTTAATAAATAGTAATGATTTCTTTGTTTTCTTAAAAATGACTTCGCCAGGCTCGTTTTCAGTTTGTTTTTTCACACTGTGCCCCCTGTTTAATGGTTTGTTTGATTGGCATCGGAAATCCCTATTCTTTATATTCTCAAAACGATTATGTCAGAATAATAGTTACAATTTGATACTGTTACTGGTTTTTAGTGTTGAATAAAAAGGTAATAATTTTTGTTTTGTTTTAGGAAAACCTGGAGAAAAATGGCCCAAGGGTTTTGGACCTGGAGCTGGAGTTTGATGAAAGGGCTGTCATCATGGAAAACCTGGTTTATCTCACCAACTCATTAGAGGTAAGTACAATGTTGGTGCTTAACTGCAATTTGATACAAGTTGTATAGTTTACTTTCTTCTCAGGTAAAAGTTAAATTCACGCTTATGGGGCAAGGGCAAAGTATTGTGTGTGTGCAGAATGCAGACTGGAGCATTAGGGGCTTTGGCTGAGTGACAGCTGAGCTCAGAGGTGTCTCACTGGGTTTAACAGAGGTGGGAGAGGAGTGCTTAAAATACCCACGTTTTGACTCCAGAAATCCAGACACTTAAAATAAGCCTAAGTACTGAGTGGGCCATCGCTGCCCACATAATGTTTGGTACTAGGATAAATGTATATGTCCAACGAATGTTTACTTTCAATGTTTGTCAGGAAATCAACACAAAAACATTGATCAAATATTGTTGTTAGATTTTGGAAATAGACATCAGGGCCAACATGTAGGGATGGACGATATGTCAGTTCCAGTATCTGTTTTGGCCGATATTGGAGGGTTTTCAGATATCGGTATTGGCTGATATCAAACTGAAAGCACGATTTTTTTGTTTTATTACTTTACTCTTAAACCTTGTGTTGAATACTGTGTATCTCAAACATTGAGGTGAACTTGTTTCTCAGTAAGAAAGCTACACATGCTCATTTTAAAATGTCCTCACTGACACCTGTTACTTTCGTTCTGTGATAGGAGACCTCTGTTCTTTCAGTGACGTATTCTACCTTCTGGTAACAGTTAACGGTCTATCCATGTATGACCTTGTACAGGCAGTATGTAAACTTAGTTTCAGTCCTTATAGGACCAGCCTTTTATAGATAGTACCTTTCTCAGTGTATAAGTGCAGGGGACTCTTTTGTAATGTAACACACACACACACAC
>KN484086.1:9826-46340 GCA_000787095.1 Periophthalmodon schlosseri
CTTTGTAATGCTGAATATTTCAGAGGATTCCGTTTAATACAAAACACGTTCTTGTGGGTATTTCCTGAATCCACCCAGAGCAGGAGGGCAGCCTCCTTCATGCTATACCCAGCTAACACTCATGCATTATTCAGATGTCTTGATGCGCGTCCACCTCTTTGATTAGCCGCAGATAGTGGGAGTGACGAGCCTCTCCACCTACACACATGCTAATCCCCGCACCCCACTGTCAACACAAACACATATTCAGTGGCACGCATGTTTGTGCTGCTCCCAAACACACCTTCACGGGCCAACCACAGCAACAGCATCAAACATTCACCAGACACACTTCATCTCAAACCAGCCCCCTCATTTGGAACTCATTTGAAATACCTTTACTTGACATTTCAAATCCAATGTTAAGAGATACACAAAAGTGATTCATGGAGCTAAAGAGTGCTTTCAAGACGATGATATGAGCAAAATAAATAAAGCATAGTAACCATTTGCCCAAAATGCAATAGCTATATAACTGACCACTGATTTTGCACATATAGCGTCCGCAGTGTGGCCATTGTCAACATGACACTAACAGATACATCTGTAGTGAAGGAAATGTGAAACAAGTGAAGTGAAATGATTGGCTGAAATAAGTCTGTTATACTGTAGTGGCATCACTTGCTTGTCTCCATGGAGATAAGGGTCTGTGTAATCCCTCTTCACCCAGGAGTGGTCCATGGTACAAAAGGTTTCAAAGGTAGTCATCTGGACAATGTTTTTTTTTGTTTGTTTGTTTGTTTTTTGTTTTTTTAAGCGAGACAAATCCCAGAAGTCATTTTCCATCTGAAGGTACTGAACTGAGAGACTTAGGGCAGGATTAATCTAGCTCAGGGTAGACCTAGCAACAAACAGAAACTGTAAACAATAGGTGTGTTAGTTTCAGTGTAGTTAGCTCCTCCCTTCAGATAGTTATAAGGCAGTGTCCACCAGTGATCTGACCAGTGTCCACCAGTGATCTGACCAGAACTGAAGAAGCATTCCTACAACATTTTGTCCAGTTGACAGATTTGAATTTTTCTTACTATGGACTATGGATCACACCTGGACAACTGAAGGATTACACAGACAGCTCAGGGTAGTATGGAATAAATTAAAACTTACTTCCGAGTGGCCGTTTAAATGTCTCCGTTTCAAAAACATTGTGTAATATTTACTTTTTTGAGTGAAAGTGTGTGGACTTAAAAACACACAAGAACCCCTCCATCTTCCCTCTATCTCCGCCAGTGTTAAGGACCCATGGGAGACTTTTATCATTCTCTCCCTTACGCATATTTTTCTGTACCTTTTTCCCGGTCCAAGTGCCAAGTTTTAGCAGCTCAGTAAATCACTAATTTCATTTCAGTTGTCGCTTCTGGTTGAAACTGTATAGAATAACCACTTTCCCTATTGTGTATGTGAGAGCAGTGCAGTGTGCTCCTATAGACAGTCTCAGTGTCTTGTGGCACTCCTCTCCCGTCCATGATTTCTTCTCCCTATGCGTCACCTGTCAGAGAATAAAGCAAAGAACACATCCAGAGTTCATATTTAATGTATGGAGCAAGGAAAAAAAATATACATTATAGTTTAAAACGTGTATGAGGATTGTGTTGGTGCACAGGTCACATGTGGGGATGGAGGACATTCACAGCTGCCTCAGGAAAAGTTCAGACACAAGGGACAGAAAGTGGGTTCACGTGACATAACTTTCTAGAATCTCTTATTTGGCTGGAGGTGAGAATTCTTTGTAGTTTTAACTGTCAGACTGTAGATTTGTTGACCTGTTTTTTTTTTCAATATCTCTGTGATTACTGGGTTGGGCCTATCCACATGAAACAAAAACTGGCACAAACTGTCACAATAAATAAACAAAAAGTGAATTTATGTTAATATAATTTACAAATGCTTCAGAAAGTGGTGCCATTATTCAACACCAAAGATTATTGATGTCATCTGAAAGGGCTGTCAAACATTAATATGAAGAGTTTTTGGACCTAAACACATAATGATAAGGTTCAACTTTTGCAGATCATAAGTTTGGATATTTTCCCAAAAACAGTGTATATCCCATAGAGTTATATAAGCCCCTGCCCTCCATCTGATATAATAACATCATCAAATTCTAGAAAGTGTCTGCAGCCTATTAGGCTGTTTTGCTAAGGTCTCCAGACCCATTACAAACTGTGTGTTAACCAGGAACGGACTCAGAGGAAATCGTTTTCTTGGGGCAATCGTATTTTGGCAGGAGGAGGGAAAACTGGAGAGACTGCTCAAGGTGCAGATTTAAGAATAAAATTATTGCTCAAGTAACACACAAGTCAGTGGGGGCTTCAACTATTTCATTTTGATTTAGTGCTTTTGAAAACAGCTCCGGCCCCTGAGATGCACAGAGGCGGTACTGGAACAGCTGCATTGCCTTTGCAGCAGAGCCTGAGGAGTGAAATCTGTAAAACTACAATTTAATTACATTACATTATTAGAATGTCTTGCAAAGTTATTCTTGAGCTGCAGTCTCCAGTCCATTCATCAAGAACTATAAGTAAATTATTAAAAAAAGGGTAGAATCCAGTGTTTGTTTGTTTGTTTTTATATACTAATTCAATAAATGCATAGATGTATTACCAGTAAATGCCATACTGTGGAACAATCAATAGCAATCAAAGCAATACCATCTCCATGGAGACAAGCTGGTGGTGGACCCTCCACCAGAAATGCTACATAGTGCACCTTTAAAAATGTGTTTAACATTTGGCTAACTGAAAATGCTAGAGGTGTGATGATACAATCCTGAGCTCTATAGACTTTGCTTTTCTGGCATGCCTATGGAATAGGTACATGTTTTGTAAAGAAAATAACTTGATGAGCAAATTTGGAAGGGGAATGCTAGAGAAGTGGTATTTGCTTTCTTGCAGGATTGTGTTCATGATCTACCCCCATACCTCAGTGATGTGCAGCAGGGCTGACAGGCTGAGGACAAGGCCCTGGTTTACAGGGCTCTCTACATGACCATCAGAGAGAGCAGGCAGCAGCACGCATCTCCTCACCTTCTGAACATTCTGACAACTGCCTCTGGCTCTAGCAGCTGAGCGCAGCACAGGTACCACTGCTCTGTCAGAGTGGGCCCATACTCACAGCTGCACGGAAATACACTATATAAAATCGAACAGATTTTTTGGCAATGCACGGTTTAATTTGGTCCTCTTGTCAAAAATATATCTCAAGTGATCATTTTGTTGTCTTTTAGTTCACATATTGTATAATTTATGAGTGGGGGCGACTAATAATTTGTTTTAAACAATAGCAAGTCACAGAAGCATAATGGCATATACCAATGGTCTCAAAGGGGGGGTAAGGGATATTTTGCGCCATCTACTTTGTCCCTTGTCTCACTCTATTCAGTGTCAGGAATATCAAAGGTAGTTGTTTCTACATGGTTCTCTTTTAACTACGCTCCTGATTGGACAAGTTATCGCCCAACAAAATGCTTTTAAAATTAAAAGGGGTCAGTCATTTTCACCCCTTAAATCTAGCATGAAAATAATGAATGATTGAATATTAAATGTGCCTCAGAATAGAGCAATATTAATGCCCTAGTGTGTAACATGTGACAGTATATCAACACTCCTCCATTCAGACTGCATGCCTGCAGACAGTGGAGAGCTCCCATGATGCTTTTGGATAATGCTCAGTTGAGCAGAGGCACAGACGTCACAGTCTAATAATGAAGTCAAGAGCCATTTCTCAACAGGATCGTTTGCGCGGAAGAGGCATGTAGCTGTTGAAGCGCCATTATCAGGGACCCAATGGGGCGGTGTACTTCCTCCAACAAATGATCCCACAACACACACTTCCTAAAAGAAAAAGACAATGCAATTACAAAGTGTGTAGTTAAGAAAACAATAATGGAGTAGACTGGAGCAATGCTGAGAAAAGTGGTTGAATATTCACCCCCATTACTGTAACAGAACAAAAAAACAAACACATGTAATGCCAAATGATAATAATAATAATAAATATAAAATCATTTTTGGAAACGTTTAGTTTAAGAGTTTTTGTTTTTTTTCTGGCATAAGGAGCTTAATACATTTAAAAGGTAAACTTACAGAGAAAGTGCAGAGGGCAATGTGAAAATACAATATAAAAACACATGCAAAAACTTCAGACAACTAGTCGCCCACCCAAAAGCCAGAGCACAAATGTAACGTCATATAGAAAATACCCTGCATGCCTTGCAAAAAAACATACACTGGGGAAACAGAGAAGGCTTTCAGTACACAAAAAAAGGAACATGAGGACAGAATGTGAGAAAGAAACAGCGAAGGCGTGCATACGAGCAACATAACACAAAGCAGAACAGGAGCAACTCAAATCGGCCATTTCTGACCATTGTAAAAGAGAGAACCACATTATGGACTGGGACGGAACAAATATCATAAGGACAGAGGACAACAAACATCGTTGCTGGATTAAGGAGGTAATCAAAATACAGAAACGTCCCCACAGGACTACAAACCGGGACAAGGGGGCCTTTTTACTTGCACACACCTGGGATACTGTCCTGAAGGAGTCGGACTGCAGATGACACTGTTATCCTGCCTCCACCGGCAGGAAGACAGTGCCAAAACCTGTGTAAATCAGCTGACCGGACACGTCACAACAATATCACGTGACCACTCTGAGGAGGCGAGTGAGCAGTCGAAACTGCTAATTTAAACTTCTTCACCCCTCTTCATACCAACCAGAAAAGGCCAAATTCTTATTTATTCTACTCTTATTTTTGTCAGAATTTTGGTCAGAAATACTTGGATAAGTCTATACTGTGCATGTATAGGATGGGGAAAACTTTGAGCAATGGGAGAACCCTACACTGATACAGAAAGAACAGGCAAACTCCATAAATAAAGGCCAAACCAACTCCAGGGAATGAAATCTGAACTTTCTACTTGTGAGCCGACTGCTATACCATCTCAATCACATTATGTTTCTCCACACCATCTATTTACAGAGTTCTCACTTACAGCGCATTACTATCAAATGTGTCTTTATTATGATTCCCCACCCTGACTGATGATCATATGAAGGCTTCTTGCGGGTATTTTAATAGTGGAATGTGTCACCGCTGATGCGCACACACATGCTTTCGCTCTAGCGTTGTCAGAGCAGTGCTGATAATGATGAGGGAATCCTGTCGAGGAGCATGTAGCCACAGTGAGGTGAGAGGAGAACCCAGGGACACAATCCTGGGGGGATATGGCGTTGTCCATCCATCTTCAGGGTAGAACAGGGCAGGACGTGCACCGCCACTGACCCCGAGTGTAAGAAACAGCCATCAACTTTATCTAATACTCCACGGGCAGCATAATCAAATGAGTCTTCAATTTGGTTAACTGTCCTTTTGATGAATGATTGTAGCAGTGCTGATTTAACAGTGTTTTTCCTTTGTTTAAAGATGCAAAAGTCAGTGCTGTTGCACACCACAATGGACGCATTCAGTTATTCTTGGATTCAAAAGTGGCATGTCAACATTTCAGATGGGAGGAAGGGGCTGATTTTGCATTAGCCACACTGATATATTAAAAAGATATTTGTCCTCTCCCATACCACAATAATCACATTTGGAGTTCTTGGCAGGATTTACTGGAGGAGACATATACATTCACAGTTCATATGATGTATAAGGAAAAACGTTAGCTGATTTTGAATATACCAATTCTTAAAAAATTGAAAAACACATCTAGTTAATTTTAAATGGTTTGCAGTTGCCCAAAGTTATTCCTCACTTACCTTATGCATCAGACCATCCTAACTATTCACTGTGATGACTTTATAAGCACTTTTCACAACTCTCAGAGACCAGAACGCAGTTTTGCTGTGGTAATAAAGCTAGCAATAACTAGCATGCTAACAGGCAGTTCCTGAGTATTGAACAATGAAATGCTTTCCGATGTAGACAGCATGGAACAGATGCAACTTCTTTTACCATCTATCTGTACTGGGGCAAGACAAATTTTGCTCAAATACATGGGAAAAAGCAGATAAAAATGCAGGGCCTTTAATGCAATTCAGTAGAAGTCTACTCTCCCGTCCATGGTACTTGGCCATGGTACAGCTATAGATACAGGGACCACACAAGTTTAACAGTTTTTAAAAAGTTTGCATTCCAGCTCAGGCCGCCTCCAGAATGTCATGATGTCATCTGAAATCCGCAATAGTGAACAAATGTTGCAGCAGCCTCAAAAAACTCTGCTTAAACGTCCGGTCCTTAAGATGGAGACTGTGGTGGTGGTTGAGCAATTGTCTGTGGGCTATACAGATGGCCCCACTCCTCCTACACTTCCTGGTAACACAACCAATGAATTCTCCATCCCTCTGTTCTGCTCTTCAGAAAAATGTCTGGCACCGCAGCAGTTTTGTCTGTCAAACTTTTCTCAAACTGTGATTTTTAGCTGGCAGTGCATGTATTGGTTTTGATGCTGTACATATTTGCAGACTCGCCTACATTTAGTTTGACAAGCCACATATCAATTTATTGCCCAAATTGACAAAACTAGTGGCCTTAACTTGTTCCTATAGCTCTGAAGCTAGCAATCAGCAAATGTATAGTGCATTGTAAATTATAATATGAGAATTTGAAGAGTTAGACGGGCCTGTAAAATGATTAGTACAACACAGGACGCCTTCTTTAACACTGCTCCTGTCCACCGTCACATCAGAAGCCTCCTACACGTTGTACTACACACAGTCCTATTGAACAGTGCAGATCAAAGATTATCACAGGAATTCATAAGCTGCTGCCAAATCTGCAGCTGATGTAAAGGTTATGTCACTCACAAATGTACAAAAGAGAAGTGCTCCATTAAAACTCCACTGATGTCTATTTTTGCACATGCCTTCCTTTAGGATTCACTGAGATTTAAGTTCAAGTGAACGGTTCACTAAAGGTCTGCTTTTGTGAGCATTTTTGTTCGCACTGGAGACATCTTGACAGACGACATTTACATACAAAATAGGTTTAGAGCATAGACTGTATATGTAAATGGACATAGCTAACATGATAGCGTTCCAAATAGGAAGTGATTATGGGCTCTTGACTCTGGCTTCAGTTCACTTTACTGTTTGTCACCCCTCTGTGAGTCTCATCATTTTGGTCTTAAAATGTTCGTATTGACCCACTCTACATGATTCTGGTATTTTTATTCTGCTTTTTTGTCCGTAAATCAAGATATGAACCTTAATAACAGCTGCTTTTTTGTCCGTAAATCAAGATATGAACATTAATAACAGACAAATTAGGCGCTTTCTTTCCCCAAGGTCCACTAGTGTTAGCAACAGGTTTGACTGACAGTGTTGCTAAGCGCCTACTTCCTGCTAAACCAGCGGTGCGGGCGGGAAGGGCCGTTACCTTCAACAGCCTCGCTCCGGACTGGCTTTGGTTGCTATGATACTCGTGGTCGGAATTCCAAATTTGCCCCCATAACTGCTAGCCCTGATGAACTTCATTTGACTGGAACCGGACACTATGGGTAACGTCACACTCACTTCCACTTCTTTATACAGTTTATGGCTTATAGTAAAAAAGACCAAAAAAACCTGTCTGAAACCTCTTCTCTCAGTACATGGCATGTTTTGGAGTCTTCGTAAAGTCCAGGTTAGACAGATTTTGGAAACCCGAGGCAAGAAGGCTCATGGACCCACCTGTCATCGAAAATTATGGTCTAGGAAGATGGTCCAATTATCTCTTTTCGACTGCCCTGGTCCAGATAAAGCTTATATTTTGGCTAAATTAGTTGATGATTATTTCAGTAATTGATGCAATTAACCCAGCTAGACATCTACGCTCTATAGAACAGATAGTGATTTAATGGAGGAGCAGGGTTGCAAGTGAACTGCACTCATTGGTGACAACCTCGGAGTGAAAGATGTATGGAACTGGCTACTGGTCCTAATCACTGCTAATTACATAGGTACATAATAGAGCCTTGGTGTCGTGTTGAACAAAGAGCCCGAGTCAAAGAGCTTTTCCACTGTTGTTTTTTTTCTGTAGCTCAGATGGAACAGTTGGGCGACTCCACAGCCTGTTGCCGAGGGACTAATTAGTGTTGACAAGAAAGAAATGCCTCTTATTTAGAAATAGCCCATTAAACCCTAATTATGTGTATCCATACCTGCCGGGGATGCCATTTTGCACTTGTCCATTTGTGCAAGGATACAGCTCTGGAGTGATTAAAAGTCTTAAAGCATAAATTAACCAAACGTTCACTGGATCCTCCCACACAGCACGCGTCTTCAAAGAGCTGTTTATTTACCACGCTGCGCTGATGTGGAAATGCTTTAAGTTACGTTAGTAGCTGATGGAGTCCGTTTCTCCACAGAGCTGTCCGGCGTATTCTTTCATCTGTCCGGGGTCACGGGGTCATATCTGAGTTTCCACAGCTCTGGGCTCCTCTCACTCGGCTCAAGTGCACTTATAGGTTGGCCCTGATGCTATCTGCGGGAGGCTTTCATGGCGGAGGGTGAGGCTGGCCTTTGGGTGCCTCGTGTTGGTGTCTGTGAACGGCTGTAGCTCTCCGATAGAGCGGGGAGAGGCGGGCGGTCTGACCTGTTCTCAGACCCCTGAACGCACCATCGCACTCAGCCCAGGCTCACAGCGGCACAGGTACAATAGGACAGAGCTCTGGGGAACTTTATCTCTAATGGAATGTGAGTCTGCAGACGTCATATGCTGCCTCACTGAAGAAAATGCGAAAATGCGATTGAAGATTTGGTTTTGTTGAGTGTTGACGCAAGCATCAATAGTGTTCATTTCTTCTAAAATTATGCGTAGCTAAGGGCAATTTGAACTCCATAATGAATCATATTACACATTTTACAACAGTGCAGTGTAATGTGACTGCGTAGTTTGAATGAGAATCCAAATTCATGACAGCCTCAAGTCACGCACCTATAGATCCACTCACAGAGAAAAGATGGCTGATGATCACCTGTGCACTATGTAATGGTTACTGACGATTCATTACATCCCCATTTATAGCCTTTTATTTTGCATCATGCAGTTGTTAAAATTGCATTTGATTTATTTATTTTAAAGATCAAGTGTGAGAAAGATTCATTTTGCCCATTTAGCCATGTTGTTGGATGAGAACCATGTGGAAGCAACTGGCTAGACTACCCCATGATGCAACAATAGAGTAAGAGCAGAGACTAAGTGGGTTTAGCTGACAGTTCAAAGTGAACCATGCTCCTCACTCATGGGTACAAATTGGGTACAGGGTTTTCAAAATGGGGTAACCAACTTTTTGCTCGTAAAAGAGTAAAGTTACCTCATAGGTAAGATTTGCAGCTAAGCTTTAACTCTATAATGAATGTTTCTTTGTATGTGTCATTAATTATAGGCGTAGACTAGCCAGAACAAGCCCAATGTTATTTTTTCCCAAGTGAATGTCAAGTACTCAAAAATGCTGTCAACTAAAACATACTAATTAGATGTAATATATGCAGGTTTTCCAGGTAAACAAAGTGCCTCCTATCACCCCTTTATCTCAGTGCTTACCCCGCAGAACTACAGAACTACCTTAGGTCGCGTTTCCTTTAGCTCTGCAGTCTCAAGCAGCTGCTGAGTTGTCTTTTCTTTCTTTTGTGAGCCGTGAGCAAAACACTGTGGTAAACATAAGCAAAGCAATGCATGGGGACATTGCTTTTACTTTTTGTGGCGTTGTCATGTATAACTTAAACCGCGTCTGTTTTTCTATACCCATATGCATTGTTCCTGCATTATCGATTTCTTGTTTCCATTTGAGTCCGGAGTTGAATGTTCTTTGTTTTGTCTATGTTAAGAAACTATATTGAAACTTTTCTCTACAAAACCTTTGAATCATTCAGCTGTGCAAAAGGGGCTTTATGTGAAAATCCATTGGCTGTGGCGGCGTCATGCATGAGTATGTGGGAGAGTTCAGGTCTTTTAGTCACTGTTTACAAGATATTTTAAATAACCCTGGTATGAGAATGGACCCAGGCGGCTTTTTCAAAGAACTGTGCCTCATTATTTTTGCACAAAACTTAGAGTAAATGTACAAAAATTGCACCAACAGACAGTGAATCTTTTGTAACTAACATAGAAAGGAATATTTTATTTGCTATGCTATTGTTATGATCAGGACTCAAAGTACAAAGTATGGTACAATGCACACAAAAAAACGTTCACACTCGTTACAGTCTCAAAAAGAGGAGCCAGTTTTAGACAGTGATTAATTAGTTTTCATGGCAGCAGAGCAGTGAAAACTAAAAGCGTCTGGGTTGGTTAGGATCAGGAGAAATGCCAATGGATCTGACAATGAACTGGGAGATATGGGACGGTGATAAGCCATGGATTTTGGGGCAGGCCCAAAACAGAGACTGGAGTGAACTACAGTTTACGCCTGTTAGATATTGCTGATCAGTTTGCGTTGGATTTGAGCATGGCACACACAAACTGATGAAGAATGGACCAATGACGCATGAGACAATAAGGTGATATTTATAGGGCCTCTATTTTTATATTAGGAGGAGTTGTCATTTCACACGTTTCAATATCTCATCTTGAGTGCTCGTTTCTCTAGTGGATGCCATCTAGTGGTAATCCAAGAAGCTCCTCTGTGTTTTTAAAGTTCATGCACTTTCACCAGACTCGATTCACCAGACGATTTCAGTGCTCGGCTGACTTCACAAGGCAGTAGACTTTTGCAGCGACTGTTTTTTTTTTTTTAAAGAGGGGCTAATATTCAGTTGACTTTTGGAGCTTTCTACCTTGTTATAATGTTCTCTGTTTGAAAACCTCCTTACAGTTAGCGGTACGATCCTGCCCAAGACTCAGCCCACACACCTAACCCATGTTTTTTTTTTTTGTTTCTCATAATTATATAAAAGTATGATACAAAACAACACACTACAACTTCACAAACCTGATCTGATGTGCAGTAGTTTCATTAGTAGGATGCATGTTGATTGTGTTGTGATAGAGCTCTGAAGGGGGAGTGACTTAGCGTGGGGACCAAAGGGAGGGGAGACTCAGAGAATCAGAAACGGAGCTGAAACAATAAAAGGTAACATGGTGATCTAAATATATTAAGTATGTGTTAGCAACTCATTCCCCCTTATGTAATACCCCGTTTTTAAAAGGCTAATTTACTCTCTACTCTACTGCTTAATGCATCAGCAGTTGGAGTCCTTGTGCCCTTTATTGGTGAGACTACTTAAAGTGAACATATTATTGTAACTTTTACTGGCATTTTAGCATGTTTTTCGAATCTAGCATTGGTATTCCACATTTCCTGAACCTAAAATAATGTTTGGATCACAAACTTTAAAAGAAGCTATCTTTGCGCAGTTTGGGCGTTAGCGGTCATTCATGAACCATGAAAAAGGTAAATGTGAACAGCCATTAACAGAGTGCACAGAGTCACAATGAGAGTATGAAGAGTATGAATACAACTCCTAATATGTTTATGATGAAGAAACAACTTTTTAGCATTGTTAAAAGCTAAGGAAAAGTAATTTCTGCATAATAGAACCTCTAAAGATCTTATATTACACAAAATTAACCCTGCACTATGAGACTGTCTACACTGCCAAAGTTCAAAATGCTCTGTTCCACATTGTGCTGTCAAGAAGCAGTAGTTTTCAAGTTAACAGCTGCCTTTTACCTTTTGTTCAGTAGAGTTTGGCAATTCTGGGGCTGAAATTATCCAATGTGATTCTAGTGAATGTGTATGGAGTTTAAAAACACAGAGGAGCACCTGCATTACCACATAACATCACAAGGTGTAGTGGAGTGTTTTTAGTTTGAGAGAAGAACACAGCCTAAATACGTGTGTGAATGAAACAAAACACAACTCCAGGTATGTTTTTGATGAGGAAACAACTTTATAACATAGATACAAAGATAAGAAAACTGAGTAATATGGGCCCTTTAAGTCAACATTTAACTCATCTAAAATATTCTCTCCTTTAGTTTGTAGTCTCCGTCGTTGTCACTTTCACTATGTGCGGTTTCATGCTGCCAGCCTAACCAGACCTAACACAAGACACAAGACATGCCCCGAATATGTGACACTCAATTCAGTCCTATACATGTCGCTCTGATCCCCCCTCCTAACCCCCCCATCTCCAAACCTGTCAACAATAGAATCTCAACATGCCATATAGAAGACACATGCTGCATATATTTCCTCATGCTTTATCACTGCTCTGGGCCCTCTCCTGTGCGCCTGTCTATTTGTGTGCACGGCCCATGTGGAGGCTGACAGATTGCAGCGTCAAAGGCTTTTCATCATTCCTCTTATCACTGACATTTCATGCGGCTATGTACGCACGGACAAAATATATCTGCAATCTAATCGTATCTGGCCCCTTCGCTCGCAGCAGTCAACTCTAACATAAGAGAAGGAGTAATACACCTTAAGTAGAGACGCACAGAGCTCCTAATGTGAGTCTATTTGTCCATTATGATATTGGAGCGTAAGGTTTGAACGCAGCCCAGCTCAGCATCTTGAGATGGGTTGTCAGGGTAACATCAGTGGAGTCCAATGCAAACGGCAAATTCCCTAAAGAACTCATCTGAGACAACCCCGTGAACATAAGTAGCCTGAACTGGTTGCATTTACAAAGTACTTTTCCTCGGACGACATTAAAAGAATTCAATTATTGTGAATTTAATAATGCATTTTATTTATTGGCACCTTTCAAGGCTCTCAAGGTCAAGTTAAACAACAATAAAATCACAAATAACAAGATTTTTTTTCGAAGAATAAAAGACCTCAGTGGATGGCGGCAGGTGTTGCATGTTTTATAGTGAGGTGGCTTTTTAATGAGTTCTGGAGCGGGATGGAGGGTTAGGGTGGAAGAGGTTTGACAGGTAAGTTTGTGAAGAGCTTTGTATGTGAGAAGAAGGATTTTATAATCAGTATGGAATTTGATTGGAAGTCAGTGGAGTTGGCGGAGGATGGGGTGCTGTGAGGTGGGGGCTCTGGTGAGCATGTCATATTGTTGTCCTCTTGTCAAACGCATACCTGGAGTTGCTATATTCAAGGTGGTTTTTATTAATCCATTAATCTATAGTCGTCTTCTCTGAGCACTCCAAAAATGCTCAGTTTGCATTGTGCCCAAATTGTTACATCACAGGTAAAAATCCAGACTTCTCCTATGCACTTTTCATGTTCATAAACCATGAACCTAAGGTGACCAACACAAAGACACAAGAATAAATATGTGTTCTTGAAGAAAATGAAATAATGAGTTACTCACCTTTCGCGCAAAGATAAAGCCTGTAAATGTGTTTAAGAATCTTATGAAAAAAGCAGACAATGGGACACTGCAGGTCAGCACACCCACATCTGAGTGCACTTTAAAACTCCTGCCAGCTGCAAGTTCCCTCTGGCCATTATATGCGCTGGTACATTTTACTGTGGATTTGCCAGTGGTGGTATCACAGTGAATTCGGGGATTCTAATTCTAATCTTTACACTGCATAGATAATTTTATGAATGAACTAGTTTAAATATTCTACTATTACTTTCAAGTTTCCTTAGTTAAAAGATTGCATTTTAAACCATCCATTCTGAGTGAATCGGTGCCAGTGCTCACAGCCAAAGAGCACCCATGGAGAGCATCCAACACCCAAATGAAAGCAGGATTACAGGAGAGGTTTATAGACTTGCCCAATGCCTGAGGACGTTGTTATGACAGACGCAGGTACAGCCCAAACAACAGGATTCAAGGCCACCAACTGGAGGACACTTTGAAGGAGATAGTAACCTCCCAAAGGCTGGTGCTCCTCTGATTCTGACCATCTGGATGTCACAGGGCTCAGCATGGGTCCTCCATCATACAAACATGTCAGCATCTAATTACCCTCTATACATGCACACACTAACACACAAATGACTTTGGAAGATAGAGAATGCATGGAAAGTAGGGCTGTAGTTGACTAAAGAAATTCTTGGTTTACTATAGACGCCCATGGATTAGTTGACTAAGAAGGGGGCCTTGTAAAAGCCATGCCCCAAACTGTACTCAACCACACAGGAGTTCATGCAAAAACTATAATTACAGGAAAGTATTAGGGTACAGCATATGTAAAAGGCAGATTACACTAATTTTTCATTCCCAAATCTTCAGCTAACTCAATCTATACCTTCTCCTTTGCAATTGCCCCATGCAAACCCCTAAAATCTAATGATTAGTATAATGGGTCAATGAATACAATTTTGGTCAATTAAACGTGAAAACTTTATTAAACATGCCTAGAGTTGTATTTTGTTTCATTCACACGTGTTTGAGTAAGCCTGCATTATTAGTCTGTCTACAACTCTGAAGGTCAGAATGCTCTGTTTCTTCTTGTGATGTCATGTAGAGGTAGTGTTCAAGTTAACAGCTACATTTTACCTTTCGTTCAGTAGAGATGGGCAATACTAGGGCTGAAATCATCCAAATGATTCTAGTGAAGGTGTCTGGAGTTTAAAAACACTGTGGAGTACTTCCTGTATTACCACGTGACATCACAAGGTGGAACAGAGTGTTTTGGGTTTTTTTGAGAGGAGAACTAAATATGCAGGGTTTGTGTGTTGCTGTGAACAAAACAACAACTCCAGGTATGTTTTTGATGAGGAAACAACATTATAAAACCGATCACAAAATAGTGTAATATAGGCCCTTTACAAATATTATTGGTTTTGGCAGTTAAAATAAGGTAATTCAGAGTGCGTAGGAGTTTATGGTAAAAACAGCCATCTTTCCATAAAATGATGAATGACAAGAAAACAAAATCCACCTTTCCTTGCCTTGATAAATCTCATCAGTGACTTCCCTTGCTGCTTATTAAAACACACCTGTCCGTTGGATGAGGCCCTGAGGTCTGCTCCTCTAAAGACTCTTCTTGTCATTGAATGCCAAGAAAAGAAATCCAGAGAACAAATTTCCAAGTGACCTTAAATCCACCATCTGCAATTAGACTGGCCCCTGTTGTAATCTCACATATCACCATTAGATACTATGTTACTGCATCCTGATCTCTTCACATCTGCCATCTACTGGTGAAAAAAATCTAATAAAGCTCCAGATGGTAGCTTTAACAACAAGATCATTTGAGTCTATTAAACTGTTACAAAATAGCTCTCTCCACACCTGAAGGACCACGCCCTTGTATTTGTGTGTGAATGGGATTATGAAAGCTCTTATAATAGTTTCACCCAAACACTTCCCAATCACTCCATGTTTGAACTTTATCGCCAGGATCTCCCACCTGGCACAGCTGAAGTCTATTGAACATGCTCTCTCTATGGAAAAGTAAACCTGCTGCTGTAGCTAGTCGCTCTCATTAGCACATTATGGCACCTCTCGCTCTATTGACATCTGTGCCGCTCTGTTGCCAAATCGGGGTAGGACTGCGGTAGAGGTCAAAGGGCAAAGGGCTAGTGTTAAGGAAGCGCTAACTAGCTGCTATAATGAAGAGAATCAGCAAACATTTAGACACAGATTGCAACTAATGCTATAACCAACAGCGTTAGGGGAAAGTAAGTCTTATTTAATCCTAGAGTTAGAGAGGCAGGATACTCTGGTTTATTTATTATCATACAGGACCCATAGAGATATTCAACACAACACAGTAGTATTAGCTATTCAAGTCTGACTATGCTTCCACACAAGGAGGTTTAAATAGTAGCTATGAAGGCCAGGTTGGAGAAAAGCTGGCCTAGAGATAATGAGATGTGCATAGCATACCACCTCTGTGAGACGAGTGACCAAGGGAACTGATAGTGGCAAAGAAGGACAAATTCTGTAAGAGTTGGTGATGCCAGTCATAGATCTTGTTAAGACGATGCAGGGGATGGAACACTTCACAGCAAATAGGACTTACCGTACAGTAAATAATTCTGTTGGACTGGACATTGACTTTCATGAGAGTTTTGTTGTTATATCAGTGTTGGTGTTGGTGGTGGTGACAGTGACACAGTAAGCATGCAGCAATCCTTCTCCTTCACAGTGAATTTAACAGTGCTCTACAAAAAGGGAGAAAAGAACAAAATGTACTTATAGGCTTTTAGGATTCATTCTTCTACAGTCCAACAATATGATCCATAGAATAATCTAGTCTAAATTGCCTTGGTCTAAGTGAAGACATTCTGTTAGTATATGTCTGTCAGTATATGTGTTAGCTCTGTGAATAAACTGCTACTGAATGGAGTACCTCTAAGCCCCATATGAAGAACATCAGATACATATAGAGATGTATGTATTTGACTTCATATTTTGTCCTTAAATGTTAAAAATGTGTCTGCCACAGCCTGTGCTCCACAAGCTTCATTCTTGATTTGATTTGTTTGTGAGGAAAGCCAAGCTCTTTGTAAAAGCAGAATTCATTTTCTCCTATCTCTCTCCAGGACGTGTGCACTGCCACACAAACACACAGCTCCCATTCAGCGCGGTGCACACAGGAAATGAAGCGGTCCTATCTCTCTGTAATAACGGAGCATTGTGGTGGAGCCGAACACACAGAGATGGAAACACCACTCACAAACTGATCAATAGCCAGCACTGGACCAGACCTGCCCCAGGCACGCGCTGTCAGCAGGCCAGGGACCCGCCAGGCCCCACCAGGGCACTGCCCTCCTGAGATGAGATTACAGCCGCTTGCTGACACTGGACCAGAGACAAACTATAGCTTTGGTTAGACAGAACAGGGACTGTTATTAAAGAGAGGGAGGGGTCCACTGCAGTGACCAAAGAGGACATAGAGCCATACAGCAAAGTTCAGACAGACAAGTCAAAGGAGAAGTCAGCAGACATGTGTCATATTCCTCAGACCAGACAGCTTTGGAGAGATCCAGAATTTTGTTTTAAAATGTACTCATGTACTCATGTACTCATGTACTCATGTACTCATGTACTCATGCAAGAGGACAATTCAATATTTAGATTATGTATAGCCACTAAACACCAATAAAAGCTATTCTCAGTTAGGTCCATTTGAGCTCTTTAGACCTTCAAATATGGCTATGTCTCCTGTTAACGTTGTTTAATCACAAATAAAATATGTATTTACAAAGAGAGTATTGCATGTAGCAGAGCTGAGAGTGAATAAACTCTTCACTATAGGCAGAGCAGGTACAGCTGAGGCACCTTACAGTGACTGATTCAACAGCATCATGTGTTCAGATAATGACTCCTTTAGAAACATACAATGCTGCCCTCATAAGGACAGACAGCTGTGGTACAACCACCACAAACGAGACAACTGGGAACACGATTGATTTGAGACTCTTGATATTGCAGTAGGCCAACCATAAACTTAAAGAGATGCCAAACTCTACGTTGAGGCATTTTAGATTAGATACAAATTTCTGATTGTAACCAACTGCAACACATTGGAAAGGCAAAAAGCCTTAACCATTGAACCATCTGACTTTGTGTCGCTTATAGCCCCAGCCTATAGGTTGCCTTCATGATCTAGAATTTCAACAATGTCATAGGGCCAAATAATTAGAGATGTTAACCATAAACCACAAAAAAATTGCATCAGGACAGTTTAAGAGCAAATTCTACCGTCAAATTCCGACCTGCACTCCAGCCCGTGATTTATTTAAACTAAGTATTCTAGAAAGTTATGATGTAACGTGAGGCCAATGGCAATCAAATTAAAAAGCACATGTCTTTTTTGTCCCCGATTTATTTTTTCCTGAAACCAATATACCTTGGTAATCTGGTCTCTTCATTTACTACAGATATTTTGGTGCATTTTAGAGTTAAAAATCAACGTATTTCGCATCGCATCCTTCCAGTCTTTTCCATGGCAGTGCGGTGTCAGGTGCTACACTGCCCCTGCGCGGTCGGTCCGTACAGGTACAGCGGTGCGCGCAGCAGAGTCGTGCCCGGCGCCACAGCACAGCGCAGGGAGGACCTCAGAGTGCAGCAGCGGTCCGGTCCCGTGTGATGAAGAGACCTGTGTGTTCGGTGGAGCGCGCGTTACGGTGCAGAGCCAGCGCTGGAGCGGGAGTAGGAGCGGGAGTAGGGTGACATGTGCTGTTGTTAGCCCGGTCCCGGTCACATGGTGCGGGGATGGTCAGCGCGGAACAGCTCCGTATTCAGACGTGTGTGTAGCAGCCTTGTACTGTGCACTTCATAATAAGGACCTGCTGACACGCTGGGGATTCCCGCCTCAGCATGCCCCATAAGAGCAAGAAAGACAAGGTAAAACTTCTCTCGGTTACTTCTTTCTCATGGTACTGTGGTATTTTCATCTGATGTGATGCACTAAGATAGTTTGATGAAGTTCACATGTTTTGCATTTTGTTTAGGAGTCCTCCAAGTCTGGAAGGTCGAAGAAATCTGACAAGAATGGGCCCTCAGACCAAGATGTGAGTACTGCATCCTTCTTATCGAGTACATGTCTACGTTTGTCAGTGGTGCTTTTATTTTAAACCTGTCCTTTTCCTGTTTTTAATGTTTTTAAAATGTTTTGTATTGAAAAAGGTGTGGCAGCTGCTGAGTTGGTTCAGCGACTTTAGGGGTTTAACTAGGCTAATTATTATTTGAGTTTATTATTCCTAAATCTTAAAAAGTATAGAAACATAAACATAGACAGTTTAAGTAGGCCTTGAAAGTGCTTTTCATCAAAATGAAATATTTTAGCCTGATGGCATTTTTAATCTGTCGTGGTGATACAACAGCAATTATAGATTATTACACTGTCTAGTCACAGTTAATCAGATTATTTGTTGCAGATGTAGTGTCTATAAAGTCATAGGAGGAACTGCCTCTTGTTTTGCCATTTTAAAGGTGTATGATAGATAGATATAAGGCAGTGTCCACCAGTGATCTGACCAGAACTGAAGAAGTGGCTTGGATGAGCAGCGAAATGTCTTCATTCCCACAACTTTTTGTCCAGTTGACAGATTAGAATTTTTCTTTTATTATGGATCATACGTGGACGACTGAGGGATTACGCAGACAAAAATGTATAATATCAAACATTCCAATTCTGACTATTAACTGAATATCTCTCCTCACTCTTTTCCCCATTTGACATCTGTCTTGTTGCCTACATTAAACCATATGCACTATAATATTAAAACACTTTATAATTTGGTGTATATGACAGCCATACACCATAGATTTTTATCATGCACTTTGACCCCCTAACCCCTCTATTCTCTATCCAAACTAGCCCAAACTCAGCACACACATCCAGCTGGTCAAGGTATTCGAACAGATTAGCAGCATCCACACTTCCACACTTCCACTTGTTTTTTTTAATAACTTTAGAACTTTTTCTTCATGTACAACTTTAATGCATCTTTTGTACTTTTTAATACAGGCACTTTCTCATCTGACTGGTGCAGTATGATCTTATGATGTTGTTTTTGTCCTAAAGTGAACACTTATCGATCCTGCCTTTGCCTGTATGCTCTGCCTGCTCAGGAGGATAATGCAAGCCTTTGTAGGAGCTGGTTGTGTGTGTATTATTAAGGGAGCATGATGATATCCAAATTGTAGTGATAAAGATTTAGGAAAAATAAAGACGATTTTGGTGAAGGTGTAAAGAAGTTGAGATTCCTCGATATTGGGGACGATCTGTTAAGGATATTGGTCAAGGGATGAGTGTTGTGTGATGTGATCATATACTTGTTCTGATACAGCTCAAGATCATTCTAAAGCTATTCAGGAAAGTTTCATTTCTGTCCTGTGAATGTAACTTTTTTAGTATTGATACCTGCTCAAATGAGTATCTAGTTTCTATACTAGTTTTAGTATTGATTAGTATTTTACTACTACTATATTCACCACTATTTTCAATACTTTTGACAACCCTACAAGGGATAGACAAATTGTAAATATAAAATGTTTTGGTCACGGTTTACTCTAAAAGTCTCAATCTTCATTCTTAGGATTAAAATGAAAAATGTTAACTTTGGTATCAATATCAATCAATTTGGGACTCAACAAAGCTGTATCGGGGCATCTTGTGAGAATTTCATCCTCAGTTGTAGATGGATGCCACTGGGCAGAGCACACAGCCCCTGGTTCAGTCTACGAAGCCTAACTAATTTAGATAATTCCTTTGCAAATTGATAAGAAAACTACATCAAATGGGCTATAAAACTTGGTAGTATAATTGTTATTTATGAAACTAGTGTTGGACTGTATATTGTTATGGAATCAAAATCGCAATTTTAGGTGGCACCATGATCAGACTGCAAAGGCTGCAGTTATTTAGATAATGAAACCTTTGCCCTCTACAAAGAACAAAATATCCTGTCTTTTAATTGAAAAATTATGTTATATCTGAAGTTTAGACCTCTTCTTCTCAAATTCATGTGATTCTTGCTTTAGTTTATCAGTTCATATTTCAGTCTGGTCTCAAAACATGTTAATGCTCCTGGAATTGTCTACAATGTGCAGAGCATAAGAAACTATTGAAATATGCATCTTGTCCTTATCGCCGCATCTCTAGACATGAGCAGTGTAGGGCTCAGATTGACTGACTCCTGGACCTACTGTTTGTCCCATTGACAGCTCTATCAGCCCTCTCCATGCTCCAATGTTCTGTCCATCAATGCCCCTGTACTGTACACCGCTCGCACAGCTCAAGTTGCCTCTCACAATCACCTGATCTGATTCGGAAAGCAACCTGACCCTACGCCTGACACCCTCCCGCCTTCTACCCTTCCCCCTGCTCCATTCTCGCTGCGAGTAGGGTTGTCAAATGTATCTAAAATCAAATCGATACTAAAACTAGTATCAAAACTAGTATATTAGTATTGATACTTAATAAGTCACATTCACAGGACAGAAATGAACCTTTTCTTAATAGCTTTAGAATGATCTTGAGCTGTATCAGAACAAGTATAAGACACATAGACTAGTATAAAACCATGGACCACTGTGGAACCTACCTGGACCACTGAGGGTTACACAGATATGAGACCACATGGTATTATAAAAGAAAGTACTACCATTTAAAGGGCCCACATTGTGCTATTTTCTGATCTATGTTATAATGCTGGACACAACATACCCGGAGTTGTGTTTTGTCTCATTCACATATGTTTAACTCACAAACCCTGCATATTTAGGCTGAGCTCTTCTCTCAAGCAGAAAACACATTCTTTTGTCTAAATAAAGAGTGATTTTTATATTATCAGCATGGTATTGGAATCAGCATTGAGTATTGAGTCTATTCCTTAGTATCAAAATCAAGTTTGAAATATTAGTATCATGACAACACTAAGTGCTGGCCAGGAACTACCTTGTCCCAAACCGATGGGTAACCAGAGCCTCCTCTTGCTCCGGTCTTGTTTTGCAGGGTAAGAAGGTGCCGCCTGCTACCCAGCTCCTCCGGGTGAAACAGCCGGGGTCACACTCGGCCGTGAAGCGTGAGAAGCGTTTCAGCACATCCACGTTTCCTCTCAGTGCCAACAGAGAGCTCCAGAAACTCACCCCAATCGTAGGTATGTTCACTGGTCACATTATGCGTATAGTCATTGGCCTGTCTAAGTACTCACACACACGTGCTGGAGGCAAGGTGAGTGAAGTGTCTTGCTCAAGGACACAAAAACAGTGCATTTCAGTAAGTTGAAATGACCTCTTTCTTGTGTTTATGAAATGCCAGTTGACCTCTCAAATTTTGCATGTTGTGACTATGAGAATGAAGGGCATCATATAAAGAATTAATAGGCGGTGGATCCTCAGAAGCACCTTTTTAACCTTGAGGTCCAACTTGTTAAATAATTGATAGAGGCTGGCCATCAGCTGGATCTGGAATGCAAATGATGTGCAATCAACTGCATCGGCCAACATGCACAACACAGAACGTTTCTGGGGCTGCTTTGTGATTGGAGCTCGGGCTTGATGATGTCAGAAACCCATTACCCACTATTACTCTTTGGATGAGTTTGTTACGCAAATTTGCGATTGCCTACATGTTCCTATGGTCTACAATGAAAATTGGGTGATTATGTATTAGTACTATTTTGAGAAAACAAATGCACAATTTGTGCTGTCAAAAAAACTTTAAGGAACTATATGTAGCCTGCAGTCTTACAGTTTTTAAAATCACAACTGAACCTGGGCTGCCAGAGCCTTAACCTGCAGAAGACACATACAACTTTTCATCATTCTAGTATTGACTTTATTTGGCCCCTCCCACTTTTGCCGTAAATGCGACTAAACTGTGCTTTGTTTGTGGTGGTCCTTCCGGTTAAGTGGGAATCCCATTCATTTCAATGGAGAATTTGGGGAAGGTTTTGCCACTAAAATATGATATAAGGTAGGTTGATTTGTGTCAAATGTTCAATGTTCATGTGACCAACAAGTCAACACTGCACCGATTCTCTGGGAGGCATTAAAACAGCTTTGTAGTCCATATAGAACTTATTTGCTGTCAAGATCAACAGCCCCATGCAAAATAATACAACCTGAATAGTGATGGCAGCGCCCACAGAAACTTCCAGAATAAGGTGAATACAGACAGAATATACTGCAGCTGTAGAGGCACTGATTAATGATTGGCTGTAGGTGCTGGGGTTTAGGTAGTGACGATTCAGATCAGAGAGAGTTTTAGGTTTAAACCAACTGGATTTCAGCATTGAAACTGGCAACCCAAACGAGAGACTCATGTGAGGCTCATTCTGCTTTCTGATTGGATCATCGGCTTGAGAACCAAAACACTGAATAAATGGATTCCCACTTAAACTTCATTAAAAAATGTTATTACACATTTGTATTGGATTGTCAACAATCCTTTTACTATCAGAAGAAAATGGAGTTATTAATTTTGTCAATATTGCCCATAATTATCAAATTCAACATTTGTGGATAATAATTGTGGATGAATTGTGTGCCATGAAAATACCAAACAATAGAAACTTTCATAGACTGTGACTGGTGACAGTTGTTATTTTGGAAGCTATTCCCTTTTTCTAATGAGATTTGAAGTTCATCTGAAGACTAAAACTCAGATGTCAGTGTTGTCTGACACACTGTACTTGTGCAGTGATGCGGCTGATCCTCTGTACTGTGTTCTCATACACTTTGCTGGAGCATATATTGGACTGTGAGGTTGAGGTTGAACATTGACATCAATCTTTCATAGCTTCTTTGTTTACACACGGCATTACAGACAGGATCTGGCCTAAGTGCTTTCCTGTAAGCCACACCGCGCTCTGCTTTGTCTTCATAGGCTCTTGACAACAGCGCCGTACATACGCTGTTAGCTTCACAAGTGCAGCCATCATTAACATCATGTACTACTCATATTGGCAATGTGACCCCAGCATTGTGAACATCCACTGATTGACACTTTATTTATATTATTGCACATAGCCCTGGCTTGAGTTTTAAAGACGACATATTATGCTTATTTTACATATGTTGTAAATTGTAAACAGCAGTATTGACTTGGCTTCATACTTTAGCCATTGACTTCATGTTTAAAATGGCAGAAATATTTGTTATTTTTTTTAACCTTACATGCATCACCTGGAGTGTCAATTTTGAGACTATTCACAAGCAAAAACAGGAAAGTGGACAGGGATAGGGGGCAGGTGAAAACAGAAATTTTCACTCGAACCTCAAATGCAGGACAATACAAGATTACTCAAACATGCATGAATCAATCAAAATACAGTTGAGAGTTATATTATTGTGAGGCAACATTTTCATAATGGGGCTAAGAGCTCACCATCTTGCATAATATGTCTCCTTTAAAGCAGTACATAATCTTGTACTGTTTAATTTGGTTGAAAATTATTAACATCTGACCTCCAAAGAAATGGCATCTCAGATTTTAAAGTTGGCTGCATTATGAGAGAAAATGACTTATGGCTCATGAATCTGAAGTGAACATGGAAGACAGATTATAAAACTAAGGGCACAAAGTGTAAACTTTACGTTCTACTGTCAACTTTCTATTAGATCACATGATGCCTCTAAAGCCCTGTTCAGTTATGCAGTCTGAAAAATCCTGAATGTAAGAGGGCATGCAGGACAGTTACAATAATGCTCTTGTGTTTGTTTCTTTAAAAATAGTCATGCTGAACACTAAAACTTATCAAGTGCAATTATGTATATCACTCATAACAGTATTGACATATTCTGATATTACTGTACAATAAATTGTAGTAGCCCGAGAGTTGGAAGAAGAGGCATGATGCTGGAGTTCTGACGCACAAGTTTATTTAACATCAGTACAAGACCCAGCACCTGGAGACATGAACCCTCAACACATTGTGATAGTGTTGTCCTTTCCAGTTTAGTGCAGTCCAGTCTGGCTATGCTTCTGTGGTAGGGAGTATTATACCTCTGATGACATAGGCCAAGATAACAAGAACTGAGCTGGCAGTAAGTGCCCTAGATACAGCACAGCAGTGCAATTTCCCTATCAAGTATTGTAACACATATATCGTAACAAACCCTTATTGGCTTATCCTGATTAACCTATAGACGTTACAATAGCCATATACATAGATTGCCATAGATTTTACATGGCTAATTTTAATTTAACTTTTTTGGATGTAATGCATCTACAGAAATATGCCTTTCGACACTTTTTTAGAGTGTTAATTTTTTTTAGCACATTTCTGTTTCTATAACACAGTAATGATGAAAGTGAATCACGATGTACTTTTAAATAATTCTAACAACATAAGATTGCAACATCCATACCTGAGACTGGCCACTCAACCTTGCCTTGATAGTAGCTGCTTAGTGCTCACTTCTGTTATGTCTGCTGCTGTTAGTTAAAGTCTTATTCTGGGACATGCACTGATGAACCTGTGCATGTTTGTGCTGCAGATGATGCAAGTGACACAGGAAGTGCTCATTACCGGACTAATAATCAGCTTGTTTTGGCTCAGTGGGGCACGACTACATATTTGATGATTGTGGTGAAACATTTAGTGATGAGATTGTGTTACAGAAGCCCGCTGTATGTGTGTGTCAGGCTGTGCTGCCATCTTCTGGATACACAGAAAGGTGCAGTTTTAACAAATTCAAAGAAAACTTACTTGGCCATGTCTTTGTATGTCAGTGCGGTTTAGTTTTGACAACATTTCCGCCTTACATTCTATTTTGGTAGCTTTATTCCATTTGTTGGCTTCTTTTCATTCAGCAACTTTATAACATTACCAGTAACATGACCTAGTGTGGTGCACTCTGACCTCACTTGACCTTTTTGGTAGGACTTTGAAGTTTTTGCTTGTCGTAGAAATGTTATGTAAATATATGCTTTGTGTATGTGAGAGAGAGAGGGATAAGAAAAACAAAATTGGCCCAATGGATTAAAGGTACACTGTATAACTGTTCTGGTGGAGCGTTGTCACTTGCTTGTCTCCATGGAGATGTTATTGTTTTGCCTAGAATGTTTCAAAGTATGCTATTAGATTAAATTTTCTGTATATTTTTGAGCCATTAAAACACTTGAATAAAAGCATGATATATCAGTTTAATGTCATACTGTGTATGACATTAAAGCAGTACAATCTGGGGAGAAGCAGGTGGTGGACCTCCCACCAGAGAAGTTACATGGTGCACCTTTAATACATTCATTTACTGAACATTATTATATGAAATGCGGCTTCACATTTAAAAATATGTTTGCATAGAGCTGTTGTTACATGTCAAATGCACACATAATATTAGGTTCAAAACATTCTGTCAGTTTTATGCAGACCTGTTTCTGCATCCTTTGCTTGTGTCTGTCAGTCCTGGATGGACAGTTTGTGGGGGTTAGCTCCGGTTGTCATGGTGATGGAATGCAGTGCAGCTTTTGGATAGACCCTGGTCCATGCAGAGAACCAGAGAAAAGGAGTCTTTTCCCCCTCCTACCTCCTGATGATGAAGAATATATTAAGTACACTAAATATGTGGGCACAGTTTGACAAAAGGCAGTTTCCTGTTGGTGTCTATGATTTAAAAAGTCAGAGGAGAGTTTTGATGGGATTCATAAAATAAAATATGACAAATTATTTAATTTTGACATTCAAATTGGTCGCTTAGAAACAGCTAAAGGTCCTGGTAATCTTTTAACTATTCTGCTCCACCAAAACAGAGAAAAATACACAGTGGAGTTTGCCTTTTGAAGTAGTGTAAATGTCGTCCTTGTATTAGGCTGTGAGACGGTAGATGTGAGGTGTTCCTTTGTGGAGCTACACTGTGGTGAGATGTTGTGTTCAGGAGAAAGGCTGCACCTCGCGGGGTTAATGTGGCTCTGTGTCCTGTGATAAATCACATGCAAGAGGAGGGGGCCCGGGGCCGTGTCTATGTGAGAGAGAGTTACCAGTGATTATTGAGAGAAAAGCACTGATCATGATTTTACGATTATAGACATGACCCAGCTCTGAAAACCTTTACTTTATTCAGTCATTCTTTCTTCTGGTGTGTAATCAGCTTTTTTAAATCAAACCTTCAGAATGATAAGGTAATGTTAATGTGACATAAACATTATATATAAAACATATAAAATAGAACTTTACATTACAACTTTTTTGGCATATAGATTGAATTGATTTCGATTATATTGTGACCTATGGTGATTGATTAACTGAATAATCATGACATCCCTCCCATAGTGCAGTGTTGTACTCAGGCAGTTGAGTGTTTTAATTGGAGTCACTGGCAATGCGTCTGCACAGCTAATATTCTAGCTTCTTGCTCTCATTTCCTGTTTACAACTATTTTTACCAACATGAAAAATTCAAATAAGGCTAACGTAACTTCTTAGTGTACATCAAATAGGGCTGTAAAAAACATCAATCGTGCAACTACTATTATTATATCAAAAAATATGTTAAATATGTTTCTTTTGTCCATATCAGTATCAAGTATTGAGCCTTTTACTTAAAGCTGAAGTAAAATTTGAAATACTAGTATTATGACAACTCTACAGCAAAGTGTGTAACTTATGCCCATTACCCACTTACTTACTGTGTTACTGCAGATTAGTACTAATTGGAATATACTTGCACCCTCTGGATAACCATGTTAGAAGTATTATTATGTAATCCTATACTAGCACTGATTTAGATCCAGACGATTCTAAAACGATTTAGGAAAGGTCAAATCCTTAGCCATGTTTTTTTTTTTTTTTTCTTTTCAGTATCAGTAATAGTTAAAATGAGTATGTAGTTTTGATTAGCATCTGGGTGTCAATTATCATGACAACCCTATAAAGTACATACTCATAGATTATCATTAACAAGCCACAGTTGTGTTATATTTCAGATTCAGTAGTGTTTAAGATGTAGTGGACCTACTGGGAAGTTGGTAAGCTAAGGAAGTATTGAATGCTGTGTATACATTTTGACAGTTGTCTTTATCGTCCTCACCTGTGGTAATCGAACTCTACCTCCTAGTTACATGCATCCTCCAGACTTTGCATTCAAATCTAAGAAAGCATATTTTTAATGCTATAGCTTCTGTGGAGCAAGACAGGTCAAATTCCCCAGGTTTGGGCTGGTTTGGATCTGTTCTCACCCTTATCCTCCATACTTTTACTCAAGTAAAAATTGAAGAATGAAGTGCGTTGGCCATCATAAGTCCTCACCTGCTCCTTATTGTTCCACAGCTTATAAAAAACCCTGCTAATATCTCCACTTTGCTCTCTCAAGCTGATCCGAGGTCTGCAGAAGAACCCTGCTCCTCACTCAGCCCTGCCAGAGCTCAGGGGGGAGGAGCCAGAGCTGAAAATTCCAAAGCAGATCCCACCCCGTTCCTCCCTTCCAACCAATCACCACCCACCTCTCCACATGGCCTCCTCTCCCATTGCGCCAGTGCTTCCCCCTCCTAGCCAATCAGCTCTCTCCCTGCCTGCTGACATCACAAACTAGCCTGTTCCCTCCAGCGGCAGAGAGCTTCATTTTCTGCCCTGCTTTTGTGCTAAAATGGAGGCTGGCCTCTCGCCCTGAGTGGATCGCCTTCCTGGTTACAGATTTAGATGTTGACATGCAATAAGCTCGGAGACAGGATGGTCGTGGACGCACCCAATTCCAACGGGCCTTTTCAGCCGGTGGCGCTTATGCACTTCAGAGGTAAGTGCACACAAATGATCCTTCCTGTATTGTCCAAGGAGCAGAGGAGCAAGGCTGTGGGCTCCTCTGGTCTCCTCTCCGGTTTTCCTGACAATGTTTGGGTTAATGTATTAATGGGATTGGCATTGTGTTCTGGAGGAAGACTTTGGGAAGAGAGTGGCTAGTGGTTGGTAGTGAGGGCTGTATGTGCAGAGCAGTGAAGCTACATAAAAATCAGGTTTTACTAGCTAGCTGCTGTGTGCCCATCCCCCCGCCAAGCTTGTGATGTCAAAGGAAGTGAGGTCATTGCATAGGGAAGGCTCTGCTTGGTGTTTTCTACGTTTTGGTTGGGTTTGTTTAGTAATCTAGATGTGTTTTGGGGTGCGAGGTTACAGTTAAAAGTTCAAATAGGGAAATTTAGTTTGAAATTTATGCTGGAACATGCTATCTGCACACATAATACTGGTCAAAGCCAGTAGGAAGAATTCAATTTATAAACAGGTTTGAGAATGATTCCTGAAGGTTACTGTTTGTGATGATTGGAATAAGTTGATTCAGGCACCTAACCAAATTTACACTTTTGTTTACTTTCTCGTCAGCTGACAATCCACCTGAAACACTCCAGATTCAGACCTAGTTTAGTCCTGGTTTAGAACAAGTCTGCAACATTTTTATTACCATTCCTCATTTATAAATACATTAATTGTATAATTGTATTGAGTGTAGAGTACATCATGAGATCTGAAGAGAAACCTTTTTTTATTATTCAACTATATGGAATGTGTAGTGTATTTACTAGTACAGACTGTGTGCAAGGCATAAAGTGGAGTTGACTTTGCAGTAGTGAGGTGCTAACTAGTTTTTCATACTGTAGTGAGTGAGTACTTCATACTTGAAGAAATGTCAGGATACCTTTTAACTATGATGATAAGATTCCTAAGTATCTGCTGATATTTAAACTATGTTGAAGTTTCCTTAAATTAAAACATAATGTACAACATTCTATTCTGTAAATGTTCAAGGAGTAAATAGTAAAGAAGAACAGTTCAAACCAAAACCTAACATACTGTCCTTGAAAAACTTGATGTGTTTAATTAAAAGTCACATTTTCAGTTTGGGCTCTGTGAGGAAATACAAGCCTGTAGCATTAGAGTCATATGTCTTTTACTTATAAATGTCATATTATGGGTAATATCCTGCAGTCGGTTCATAGAGATACAATAGAATGCCTGTGATACTGATGGATGACTTAACACTACTTTAAAGAAACAAATGGATAAAAAAAAAAAGATGGATACATTACTTTGTGAAACCACATTTTATTTTAAAACATCAATAATTTTACAAGAATGCATGCTCTTTCTCTAAATAAGCAACCAATAGATCATCTTTTGTTTCGCAAAATATGGCAAATAAAAATCACACCAATCTATCGATGCAGCTTTCTGTTATGTGAATACTGTTTTTCCAAATATAGAGACCGATCCAAAAGATGTCTCCGGAATGTTCAGGAGGTGTGGGAGCACCTCCACACAGCCTGTGTGTGTGTGTGTGTGTGTGTGTGGGCCCCATATTTACAGGCTGATCTCTGGTCCCAGTGCTCTACCAGGCCCCCGGCTCTTATCGACCCCAGTATCGAACCACACAGCACAGACCCTGAATGACAACGCCAATAATCAACTTTCGCTTCACTCTCCCTCTCTGTGTGACCACCTTTTATATGTGTGTCTACGGCTTTTCTACTTAAATTTTGGTTGTAGACATAAAAGTGGGTCATTTCTTTTAGTATAGGCCGGTGTTTTAGATATTCTCAGTTTGAAAACGGTTTTTGCAGTGGCTAAGTTGGAAGACATTTGCTCCCACTAACGGGGAGAGTGGTGGTTCAGTACCTGCTGTGCCAGTGCATAGTGTATTGGGCTACACAATATGAAAAAGGCGATATTCAGACATAATAAGGAAATCATTTGTGTTGTTGCAATACATGTATTTTCTTGTTAGTTATTGCATTTGCCAATATAGCAATATCGGTATTTTCATGATGTATTGTGTTGCTACTAGTGCAGTTGTGTCCTTGGGCAAAACACTTGTTCTATGTGTATCTGTGGGCTATAGTTGCAGATCAACAGCTATATGCATTATTTCCCCTCTATAAATATATTGGATTGTTTAAGGATTGGCCCTGCACCCAAGTGGCCTCAGTGTACAGCCTCTGCGTTTGTGTCTGAATGAAATAATGTATGAATCAAATCTAATGCTGTGAAACGCATGTGTCAGCAATAAAACTGGGTCTTTTATCGCAGCTGGCAAATCTCCTCATAGAATCTGCTACAAAAGTTAAATAAATTCATCAATTGAAAGAAAAATATGTTTTGGATTATACCGGGCAAGCACCCTTTTTATACATCCATGTGTTTGTGATGAAGTGAATACAAGGCGTAACGGTATAAGAACCTCACATGTAGAATGGCTTATGTTCTAATCCTGTCTTTTCTGGAAGCTAAAGAGATTCAGTGTTATGTCACTCAAGACAGTTATGATTATTTTAGCTTTCCTTGAATTTGTAGCTTGGAACTTCAGTTGTGGCAAAAAGTACCATTATATTTCACAGACCATGCACCATTTGAGTTCAGGATAATGTAAAATGCCTATTGAATCAAACACATTACATAAACAGAACACTACTGGATACTATTGTGGAATTATTATGTTTGAAATAACTGCAGCATCTTATGTGCAGTTTTGTTTTGTTTATTTTTATAGTTTTATTTGTGCCACAACCTTCAAGCCCAAATCTAAATGAATTACTAGAATTGAATTAATATTAATGGCTAGTAGCGGTGGTGATTCCAGTGTTGTTTGGAGATATATTGGCTATAACAACTTTGGTTCAAGAATCACTGAAAATTTTGATGTAGTTTTGGTTCATATTTCCATTTCTTTGACATGGCTCTAGCAGAATGGTAGACCTGTCACGATAACACATTTTGAAGCACGATATATTGCTACAGAGAAATATTGCGATAAACGATAATATTGAAACTACTTATAATGCAAGATAATCCCAGTAAACCTTTTTAAATAGACTGATAGACGTGAGCTGCAACAAACAGTGGGAGTATTTAGTGGTAGTAGCATTTATACTATACATTTACTTGAGTAACTTTTTAATCAATTTTTAATCAAGTTTGTTGTAGTTTTCAGACATCATACTTTTTACTTTATGTCTAGTCAGTCATTCTTACAATTAATCTTATTTGAGTGGTAGTTTGTCCAAATACTTTTTTTTTTTACTCTTACTTGAGTACAATTTTTGGGAGTCTCAAAGTGCCCATCTGAATGAGCTGAGGGTTCAAATGCTGCAAACCATCGGAATGTAGTCGGACTAGTTCCAGCATAAACATGAGCATACTGTCCATGAATTGTTTTGATAAAATGAAAAGTAACCTAGAAGTACACAACATATTTCAAATGACAATACTAATACTTCTACTACAATGAGAACATTGAAGCAGAGTTTAGCCTAAAAGGATTTTGTCTTTTGAGAAGTTGATCACAAGTTAGGTTTAATCAACGTAATAAATTGCGGGTTGTGGGTTTGAGTCTCGCTCAGAAGTCCATAGTGTTGTTGCGTCTAGGCCTGTCACTATAAATACTACATCAACTTATTGTTCAAAACATGACAGATCAAACAATCATTTTTGGGAGTCAATCTTTATCGTGGGGACTTTTTCTTCGTACTAATTAGACATTTTTGGTCAATTTTCTGCATTATGATGAGATTTCAGCTGTAGAAGGTTGGATAATGGACTTCTTTTGCAGCCCATATTGTTTTTAACAATATTGTACATTTAGAATACTTTTTTTGGGGGATAATTCAGCTTTATGGTTTGGTTACAATATTATAGTTTATCGTCTATGTTTACTTACTTACAGCAATGTATCGCACTAGTTGTGTCCTTGGGCCACTTCACCAATATTGCCTTTTCCAATCACATTAACAACATATAAACACCATTTATAAATATTAAGTTTAGAATATTCTTTCATTGAAATGTAGTTCTTCATATATTCTAGTTAGTGAGTACCTTCCGTGCACTGTATGAAGAAATGAACAAAACTATTATAATATGATTACAAGCTTTTGGAAGTAGCTTTCGCATGTGTCTCCTTTAATTGACTTTTTGTTTTATTCTACTACAGTTAACTGGTATCAAAAGGTTGTAATGTTAATATTATGTAGATTTGAAGTGAGTTGTTATTATTATTAGATGAGTTTTATCTGGGTGGAATAAGACTGCCTTTGTTTTTTGCCTGCCCTCCTGTAGGCCTTTCACTTTCTCATTAATACAAGAAGTCACATTGTGTTTAGACATCCCTCTCCGTTCTACCTCTGTTACACAATTAGTCGTGGGTATTTTCGAACCACACACAATGTTTAGAAGGAGGCAGCCACTCAGACGGTCTTATGTAACACGAGCGAGCCAAGGCGCTCCCTGACCTCTGACCCCTCACCCCCGGCTGAGGCAAAGGCACGTGGCACTGAACCAGTTTTTACCTGGTGTAAGAAATTGTGTTAACCATGTTTTGACTGTAGGTTTGTCCAAAGAAGAAGTAAAAAAATTGCCATGCTGAATTTACAACATTAGTAGTCAAAGTGTAAAAAATCACTTGAAAATTCATTGGTGAAAACTACATAAAATACTTGTCCAAAATGCTATAAGAATTGTAGATTGTCGATTGTTATAATAATAATAATTAATATCGGCAATAGGAAGGGCATCTGACATAAGCAAGAATGTGCAATACGGTGGTGAGCCCTAATGATAAAGATAAAAGCTAATAGGGTTGTCAAAAATATCAAAAATCAGATCGATACTAAAAAAAAAAGTCACATTCACATGACAGGGACATACCTGGACGACTGAGGGATCACACAGACATAAGGCCACATGGGAATATAAAAGAAACTACTACGATTTAATGTTGAAAATCACATTCTGTTGTCTAAATAAAGATGTTTTTTTATTATCATTGTAGTATCTGAATTGGTATTGAGTCTATTCGTCTATTTCTTCAGTAAAAGCTAATTGAAACTTGTATCATAATTTACCACAAGACATCACTGTTTAAGATAATTAGAATTAGCTGCATCCTACTTTCCAAAGGTGGACGGTCATATATGCCTCAACATTACAGTACACCATGTCCACTCTAGCGTTTTCTCTGTGGCTGTGGTTGAGGTTAAACCAGTGCATGTGTGGGCATCAGAAGGGAACACACAGAATAATCAATAGAAAGGGATATCCAGCTCCTGCCTGCAGCGCTATGTTCCTAATGTAATGGGACTGGGATTAAAAGCCTATAGATGTTTCAGATAGACTTGATTGCCACAAACATTGGACTTTCAGTTGGCACAGCAGCTAAATCCCCAAATTTGCTCAAGAATTTAGGTGTTTCCATGTGTTATGTTTATGTTTGTATTTGCTATCTTCAAGCGTTACCTATATCAGGGCCGACTTATTCAAATAAATTTGTAATCAAGTTCCCAAATTAACTTCTCTTGTACTTTCTATGATGATCGTGTACACATAAAGCCTCATTGTTCTTCTATTTACAGTATAATAAGAAATAATATTATCCTGATGTACTAGGAAACTGCAGTACTGCTGTACTCAGTGTTTTCATTTCAATAGTAAGGGCCACTGCCAATGGTAAAAGTGGGGCAGTTAGAGCGATCCTCAGAGTACTGCTGGATCTATGCAAATGCAGTATGTATTGAAACTGGGGCTAATGCTAACCCAATTTAAAGCCTTGCTTACCTCTACAGACACTATAGATTATTGCATTGGGTTATAACATTGACTGCTGACTTTGAGCAAATAATCTCTCAACAGCAACTGTTGTATTTGTACTGAATGATCTATAAAAATAAAATAGAATTGTGATGGAGAAATGTGTCCTCTGCTTGGGTAGTTGCAGTACAGCTATAGGAGGCCAATATCCAGATCTTTGGCTAGGCTGGTCTTAGCTGGAGGATTTGACCTTTCGTGCATGTATTATGTGGATTTGTCAGGGTAATTTTGGAGAAAAAAGGCGTCATCTGCTCCACAATATCAAACTGTGTGCTTAAAGAGCCTACCTGATTTCTTTCCATCTATTTGATCAAAATTTCTCTTGCCCCAGTACAGATATTATATAAGCACCTCTTGAGATCAAAATAAGTCCGCTGTGTACGGTCGGCATCTAATTATAAAGCACTTTATTGTTAGAGAATCCAGAAGTGCACTGTTAGCATACTGGTTGTTGTTTTCATTACCGTGATGGCAAAACTTCTCTCTGTTGTATAATGCACTTATAAACTCGGTGCGGTGAATAACTGGGATGCTCAGAATTCACTAGTTATGTTAGGAATAACGTGGGACCACTGTAAACTATTCAAAATGAACTAGTCCTGTGCCTTTTAAAATGTAATACCAAACTCACATTTTGATTGTTACAGCTCTAGAAACAACATATTGACACTCCATTGATCAATTTCTGTTGTAAGAAGTGCCTCATCAGATCTTATACAGCAATTGTAATTCTATATGTTGGCGGTCTGGGCTACTCTAAACTGCTTTGTTAACCTCCTCTGATGTGGCTTCACACTTGTGCTTGTTGTGAAAGTAGGCCATGTCTCCTCCTTGTTTGCATGCTGCAGTGTTCCTCTTCCCCTTGAACCCCGCACGGCTCCATTCATCATAATCACTCTCTCTGCTCCGGCCTTATTTGGTTATGTGGTAATTGAAGTGCTGGAATAGAATAGAATAGGATAGAAGAGGGTCGACCATGTTGTTTTGTGTGCACATCTGATCTATGACATTGATCCTGATTAGGTCTAGTCTGTCCACACCCTCGTTCGTGCCCCAGCCTGCAGCTATGGCTAATTATAAGGTTTGAGCTGTGTGATGGCAGGCTGCAAATATGGTTGTGGGTGATATGTATTCATGTTGCAACATCATTCATATCAAAGTCATAACCTTCGTGTTTTGGATAGGAATATTTATGAGCTGAATCATGTTTTAGAATTGGAGCGAACATTTATGCCAGATTTGCTCCAAGGTCTGCATTTGTTGATTCCTGAATCGTGTTTGTTAGGGTCCAATCAGGGCCAGTGAGTCACCTGGAAATATGCACTCAATATAATAATACAGTCATAGTTTCCAAATACAATGCAAATCCACAGTTGCAAATGCCTTGGTTAAGTGAATGAAGTGAATGAACTGTACAATAAAACACGCACTGTGTAATTTTTCTGGTGGGTGTTCTTTTCAGTTCTTTTGTGTTCTTTTTCAGGCTGCCTCCTGCTTGTCTCCGTGGAGATGTTAATCCTTTGCCTGGAAGATTCCATAGTGTGGCATTAAATTCTGTATATATCTTAGGTTCATTCATATACAAGTGTTTGTGTTAGTTGAATATTAATAAACTTTGAAAAATACATTAGTGAGCAAGAATGCCTCTCCACAGATGTGACTTGTAACTTGGCTGTGGAGTGGAACATTCCAGACAAAGCAATAACATCTCCATGGAGACAAGCAGGTAGCGGACTATCTACCAAAAAGTTACACGGTTCACCTTTAACCAAAAGGTCTCCTGTGCTGCTGTCCCACATCTGTATCAGCTCCTCTCACTGCACAAGTGTCAGCCCCCACAGTGCTCCACTTTCAAATGTTCAAATGTCTACCTCCAACGCAACAATCAGAGACTAAAGACTCTCCTAACCTCTGCTGTGTCTGAAATAGAATGACGGCTGGTATTTATTTATGAACGTTATTGAAACTGCTAAATAAATCAGAGCCGAAATACAACAATTCTCTTTGCTTTTCTGTCTTATTTGAAAATGAAGTCTCAGTTTTTGTGTGTATGACTTTCTTTTAAAGGGTGAAATGAAAACTAAAGATGTACCGGTAGTGTTTAAGATCAAGAGTCATTTCTAATCGTCAGTGATCAGCCTGGGTCTTTTTAAATGGAGAGGTCTACAGCCAATCCTCTGTGGTTTGGGGCAGACTTCAGACTTTGTAGGAAGAAATGTGACTAGAATGTGTGCTAGATGTGGAAGTGGTTAAAAGTCTGTGTTGTTTGTTTTGGATTTAGATTGAATTGACTCACATCAATCCTTCCAATCTATAATACATCTAGCTCAAGTTCACTAGTACATGTAGCCAGTCTATGCTGCATGCTCCTTATCTTTGGTCTTCTTCTTCAAGTGAACTCTTTCCTGGAATCTTGACACACATGTGAAGGTAATCACTGACACCTTCACAGGTAAACCAGTGAAATTAAATCGCCCTTTTGGATAATTTTGTGGATTGTTAGCTGTCAGTAATTTTCCTAGTTGTACCTAACCTTGTGTAGTGCCTGACAGGCTGCAGTAACATTCCTGTGTCAGTTGGGTAATAGGAAAGCATGCACATATCATTACA